>JASANB010006892.1:0-196624 GCA_030248155.1 Sabatieria punctata
GGTGTCTCAGTGTTTTGTGAGTCCGTGTGTGCTCAATCCCTGCTATAGAAACCAATCTTTATTGTGTAATACATAGATTACTGCGGTGGTGGCTTTTTTGCGCACTTCTTCACCAAATCTGGCTGCTGTCGATGTTACAAGGGAATGTCGCGTCAATTTCTATGCACTTGGTATTTAGTGCCCACTATATGCACTGCTTTTGTCTCGTCTTTTCACCTATTCACTAAACAACCTTTGTTTCTTCTGGTATCTTGGAATCGCTTTGGTAAAACAAAAACTCAAACTCATCTCAGAATAGTATAAAACGAGATAAAAAGCAGCGAAACACAGCAAAAAACAACTCATAAACCTAAAATGCGACATGATGCAGTAAAAAAAGCAGAATATTCAAAACAAAAAAACAGCCTTTACGATCAAAAAGCGCGTACTAACAAGACAAAAAGAACTTTGCAACTAAAAACCAAGAAAAGCAAGGTTCATAAGAAAAGAACAAAAACCTGGCAGAACCTCAAAACAATAACTGCACTAAACGAACTTCCCAACCCGTATTATCTCTTTCCAACAAACCGCAAAATTCATCAATGGTTCGTTTCGGCCTGATGAATTGTTTTTGCCGAATAGTTCGTCACGTTTTACGATTACTATTCTTCAAAAAATGATGAACTGAAGAAATAATTCATCACAGAAATAGAGGAACAATTAAATAATGATTCTTCAACAAACTTTAATAGCAAGTTTCCTTAGTTCAACCAGAAAATAAATGTGCCACTGACACATAAACTGACTGGGTTCGCCATGACAGTTAATCAGAAACTGTTCAGCTTTTACCGTGTAGTAAAAAGACCTATTTGTCAAGTTGAAGCGCTGGACCATTCCAATGCATTTGACGAACAATAAAATAATTGAGTCATCAGAAAATCTTGCAAAAGTCTTCAAAATGATGAATAGTAGTGGACCATTTAATGATGAATAGTATGATGACATGATGGCATATTGATATATCAGTATGGTTTGTTGGTAGGAGTTATAGCTAAAAATAGAAAAAACACAAAACAAATAGCAACAAAAATACAAACCCAATACACAAACGTAACTGTTAAAAGAAAATATAGATTACAAAAAGAAAAACTAACCCGCCAACAATCCATAAACTTCAACAAAAACTATAAAACACAACACCATCAGTAAAATAAAGTTTGTTCTGTCCTATAGAAAAGTGGTTCCAAGCCATGCATACCCATAAAAGAAAAAGTAAAAAATGTTTAGGAGCGCGTAGCAAGCCAGGCGTGTGTCCGAAGCTGTCGGCAGGTGTGTGTTTTAAGGAGTGCAGTAGCGATTCGGACTGTCTGGCCGAACGCAAGTGCTGCAGCAATGGATGCGGCCAGGTGTGCGTGTCACCAGGTCAGTGTCGTGCCACTTTTTGTCCTCCTCTCAATAGCAATCAGGACATCTGCTCTTCTCACAAAAAACCATTTCAGTTTTGCAAAAGTCGGGGACGTGTCCGCCGGAAAGCGCCGTTTCTGTGCGTGATTGCCAAACACAATGCAGCACTGACGCCCAATGCAACGGAGAACAAAAGTGCTGCTACAACGGCTGTGCTAAAGTCTGCCAACAGCCTTCAAAGAGCAAGGGTATGTTTTTGAAAGTGGGTTATCGATGTGTATGTAACGTACGTACAGTAGTAGCAGATACCTTTACACTTTTATCTTCAGTTCTGTTCTTTTAGCTTGTTCCGACTTACGAGAAAGTGTTCTCACCCTTCCCTCGCGTACCCTGCTAGATGGATACGTACCCCAATGCGAGCAGGCCGGAGGGTTCAAGGAGGTCCAATGCGACCAAAGATTCTGCTGGTGTGTACGCGCCGACGGGAAAGAGGTGTTCGGTACTAAAATCCAGGTGGCCGCCGCCCGTACCCCCAACTGCCGAAGTAGGACAGAAATTTGCATAAAGCTCCTACTGACGACATAAATTTGCATAAAGCTGATTTCAGGGCCGCGAAGCTGTTTCATAACGAAATGCTCGAACAATTGCGTGCACGGCTACGCCACCGACGGGCTGGGCTGTCCGCTGTCGTCGTGTCATTGTCGCGATTTGTGCCAGGTAGGCGGCGACAATGGCAAATTAGAGGGAGGGGGTTTGGCTTTCGATTTCGGCACGTGTTTTAATTCGGCCTTCGTCGGTGTGAACTGAGTGCAGCTGTTTCGCTCTGTTTACAGGCAGTCCTTTGTGGCAACAATTACGAAACCTGTCAACTGGTCGAACCGGACTGCCCTGTCCAGGGACAACCGTGTGTGCCGGTGCCTAAATGTAGGTCTTTTGCTCATTCGTAATGACCCCTTTGACCGAACAATGACCTCGTGTCCGCCTGAGAATTAACACTGATGACACTGACAACGACCATGCACAAACACGCGAACAGTTTTGCCGCAAACTCTGCAGCACTATGTTTGCTCTTCCAAAGGAGGGGTGAAAAGGTCACGTGAGTTTCAGGTCTGGCCAATCCTTGTCCCAGAGGAAAACCTATGCCATTGCCGGAGACAGGGGTGACAGGGTTGTGCTCTAAGGCTGACCAATGTCCAGTTACGCATTGGTGTCATCTGGTGGGATACAATGGATTCGGATTTTGCTGCGAAAAGCCGTGTAAGTGAATTGACCTGGCCTCTCAGCATGTTTCACTTTAGTTTAACTCTTACAGTCAGGCACTTAACGCCGTTTATGGTTCCGACACCATATATGGTGCCACTAGCCTAGGTACCGGTACCATATACAGCGATAGATGCCTGACTGTCTTAAAACACCAATGTATTTTGGTTCTATTCACTGTGTTCGGAGTTACAATTTCTAGTGAGCCAAATTCGCCCAGGGACTTGTCCTAAACGGCAACCGGGCTCAGGTGGCAAGTGTAGTGGCGATTGCAAGGTAGATTCCGATTGTCCCAGCCAAACCAAGTGCTGTTTCAACGGTTGTGGCTTTGGTTGTGTCGCAACTAAAGCGGGAGGCTCTACTCAACCAAGCAACCTCAAACCTACAGGTGCACTTGACTCAATATCCTATAGATTGCCACTGAACTGATGTAAATTTCAGCTGTAACCCGAAGAAAGAAAGTAGGGGAGTGTCCAGCCACTGTCCAACGCACCAATCAGGCGTGTGTGGCCAGATGCTCAAGAGATGAGGATTGTCCAGGCTACAAAGTCTGCTGCAGCGATGGCTGTGGTAGTATGTGCATTTATCCTCAGACAACTACAGGTTCGTTTGCATCTTGTCCACAGAATTCTCTGGCAAACCAATTGTCTTCAGCTTGCATCCACACAGCTGTAACAACAGAAGCGCTGTTGGGAAGTGCAAGGGACATAAAATGTGACGCCAATGGACTGTTTGAGCAGGTTCAATGCACAGGAGAGGTAGGCTCAGCGAGGTTGTGCTGGTGCGTGAACAAGGCTGATGGTCGCGAACTGCCTGGGACCAGACTCAGAGGACGCACACCTGATTGTCGCTGTGAGTAGCTGCAGTCTTGTCATAAGTGGCACAGACTGAGCACTTTTATTTCAGTTCGCAGCGTCACCTGCCCATCTTTCACCTGCACCAGAATCTGTCAGTTTGGATTTCACCTGAATGCTCAGGGCTGTCCAGTTTGTCAGTGCATCAACCCTTGCATTGACCAACAACTCTGTAAAGCGGGTGAACTGTGTGTAATCACCAAAGTAAAATGCTTCGACAAGGCTGCCTGCCCTCCCCAACCGCGATGTAAGATTCTGTAGCCAAAATGGTTCAGCAAGAGATGACTTATGTGGTTTTAGGCGTGATAAATGCTTGTCCTTCTGGAATACCATTCAAGGATGTCAGTTCAGGGCACCTGTTTCAATGCCAATCAGGATTGCCCTGTCCCAGCGGCTACTGGTGTCATTCAATTGGTTTCAACGGCAGAGGGGTCTGCTGTCCATTGCCAGGTGCTTCTTGTTTGCAGAGCAACTCAAATTACTAATAATTCTGTTTCAGCTAAGAAAGTGCATGCAGGAAAGTGCAGATCAGTGGCACCGATATTAGGCGCAAGTCTATCCCTGTGTACAATCGGATGCACCTCAGATGAAAGTTGTGGCTCACGGGACAAATGCTGCTACAACGGATGCGGCGTGCAATGCAGTAAACCCAGTAGGTCTTTGAATAGCTGAATTGATTGAAGTGCAAACCAAGCGGCAGTTTCAGTTGAAGGCTCAGTTCTGGTCACAGCTGCCCCTGCACAGAAAGCAGGCAGGTGTCCCCAACAAGTGCAGTCGAACACAGATTTGAACCGCAACTGTCACATCGAGTGTCGACAAGATTCAGACTGTCAAGGCTTGCACAAATGCTGCCAGGTTGGTTGCAGTCAAATCTGCACCCCTCCTGCTGCTGACGAGAACGTTCTGCCAGGTAGATAGTCACTGAACGCAGCCTACATAACTTCTGATAGCAACCTTTTAGCCACAACAAAGACGCCTTTCACTGAAGACCCTGACAACAAACTAGGCTCTTGCCCCGCTGTCCCTGAAAATTTGCATGGAGTGGTGTGCCTGACTGATATAGCCGAATGTTCGAGTGACAGACACTGCTCTGGACTGAAGAAATGCTGCAGCACTGGCTGCACAAGAGCTTGTGTTTTGCCTCATGTCACTACAGGTGTGACTGTGGAAATTTATGCAAAAATTGCAGTTATTCTGTGATTTCAGCATGCCGTCACTTGCAAGCAGCTCTGCAGCAGATCAGCACCTTAACTTACAGTCCCCAGTGCACTCCTGCAGGTGACTTCATGTCAGTTCAGTGTGATAATTCGCGTGGTTTCTGCTGGTGTGTTGAACAAACTGGAAAAGAAATAGCTGGAACTCGCAGGCTCACTAACAAGCAACCTCCTAACTGCAAAGGTTTGTTAGATAGAGAATGCCAGGTTCTTCTGAAATCCTCCTCTTGCAGCTCCCAGGAACTGCGCTCGCACGAATTGTGGCAACCGTAACTGCCGGTATGGTTATCAGTTAGATGTTCAAGGCTGTCCAACCTGCAATTGCTACAACCCTTGCCAGGTAAAACGCTCTGGAAAACGGGTGGTCCAAATGAGGATAGTTTAGTTAATCCGCTGTGCTCATCCATTCCAAATTTGTGTGCTGGATCAAGTGAAGTGCTTATCACCATCAGTGTGTCCTCCTGTTCCTCGCTGTGTTGTCAATGCTTGTCCCAATGGCCGTGCACTGGTAGATTCCACTACTTTTGGCGTGGTGAAATGTACCCAAAACAGTGACTGTCCAACCTCAACATCCTTCTGTCATCTTTACAAGTCTGCAGATGAGGGATATTGCTGCCCAGCTCCAGGTACCTATGCTGCTACATTTACAAGGACAGCATTTAATGATTATCTGTGTTTAGCTCCATCCAGAGCCCCTGGAAACTGTCCAGTACTACCAATTAACATCGTTGGATCGTGTAAAGTGGAGTGCACAACAGATCAGCAGTGTTTACAGAAGAATGCAGCCAAAGGAAAATGCTGTTTCAATGGCTGTGGCATGTCTTGTATGCAGCAAGGTCCGTACACAACATTACTTTTGTATACCGTGTGTGTACTGTTTCTTCAGTGGTTCAACTGGCTCCTAGTCGTGATCGCAAGCTTGGAGAGTGCGGTGCAGTGCCCCGCCGAGTTTGCAAGGGCAGCAACTTGGATGAATGCGCTAAAGATTCAGATTGTCCAGCTATTCAGAAGTGCTGCAACGATGGCTGCTCAAGAAAATGTGTCTACGCTAGTCGCACTTCAAGTAAGAAAGGTCACAATCCACAGGGTACAGGTACAAGTCAGAGTTTAGGTTGTCTCCACCAAGCTGGAGGGGCTCAGTTGCTGAAGGCTCGAGGCGCTCTGATTGGTCGAAATTTCATACCACAGTGTAAGAGAAATGGTCAGTTTGAAACAATTCAGTCCTACAATGGTGTGCAGTGGTGTGTTGATGTAGAAGGAATGGAAGTACCAGGTGAAATGGACAGCTTGAGGGCTTGATTACTGTAAACTGTATTATTTTACAGGAACTAGACTGACCGGCCGTCGACCTGACTGTAATATAATTCGCTCCTGTCAACAGCGACAACGCTGTACATTGACTTGTCCTCTTGGCTTCAACATTGGTTCGGATGGTTGTGAGCAGTGTTCTTGCTTTGACCCCTGCCAACAGATTCGATGCCCATTTGCCTATCAAGTGTGCAGACTTGTCCCTGTGCAGTGTTTTGCACAGTCCTGTGCACCAGTAGCAAAATGTATGCATCACTTAGATGTCTTCTATACACTGTATCATTGTCGTTTAGGCATACCAAACGCATGCTCAGTTGGTGAGCCACTGAGAGACCGAGATACATGGGAGATGAACAGATGTGACCCTGGTGTGGCCGCCTCTTGTCCCAGTGGTTATTACTGTCGTCAGTCTGGATTTGAAAGCTCAGCAGGCTACTGTTGTCCAGGACCTGGTATTATTTGCACATTGTTTGCTGTATAACCAACTTAACCGAATTTTCAGCTCCCATCGTTCCCCTTTCAAAATGTGCTGCCATGCCTACCTTCGGCCAACTGTTGAATAAGCACCTGTGTGTGCAGGAATGCAAAGTTGACTCGCAGTGTCCGCTCGGTTCTGCCTGCTGCTATAATGGCTGTGGCATGAGCTGCACAGTCAAACTCAGCTTTACTTGTAAGCAAAATACTGAGCAGGTGGAATAGCGGAACTTGTATATTACAGCTGACAGAGACCCCAAAGTGCAGACAAAGGTTGGAGTTTGCCCTGTGAATCCACTCTCTAATCCAGGCTGCCGAAGTGATTGCAATCGAGATCGGGATTGTCCAGGATTTCAGAAGTGCTGTCCCTTTGGGTGCGGCAGACAATGTCAACTGCCTCACACAGCCACTCGTGAGAGAAATTTACTGATTTGCCTGCATTAACTGCAGAATTGCTGCAGCTTGTATTCACTGGCAAGCAGCACTAAAAGGGTTGGGTGAGCCCGGGGTTGACTGTGCCATTGACGGCAACTTCAACCCAGTGCAGTGCAGCCCAAGTTTGGGTCAGTGCTGGTGTGTAGATCCTAAATCGGGTCTGGAGCGACCGGGAACCAGAGCTACTGGAAGCCGACCTGATTGTGACAGTAAGTTGGCATCAGTTAGTTGTGCATGTGCGAATTTGTTCTGTTTAGCTCAAAAGTTCTGTGCAGTTCGGTGCAGCTTGCAATGTCAGCATGGGCTGAAATTGGACAGAACTGGCTGTCCATTGAATGGTAGATGTCAGTGCCGAAACCCTTGCCAGGTCTTCTTGTTCAATCCCTTGTTTCATTTATCCTGTGAGCATTTCAGGAAATCAGTTGTCCTCAAAATGGTCATGTGTGCGTTATGGAAAAAGTGGTCTGTATAACCCTGCCTTGCCCTCCAGTGCCTAAATGTGCAGTTTTTTTTTGTTTTAACAGTTTGTGATCGAGGAATTTCAGGCCGCGCTAATCCATGTGGCTCAGCCAAACCTCAGGTGGACCTCAGATCAGGTCTCATGCTGACATGTAGCGGGTTGTTCAGCAATGAGTGTGATAATAATCATGAGTGCAAATTGTTTGTTGGCAAAACTACCATGGGTCTTTGTTGTCCAAAAGGTATCAATTGTTCAGTCTATAGTCGATCAATCTACCCTTTAGGGAAAGCGAGCTCCACAAATGTGATCAAAATGGGTGATTGTCCTAAGTCAACGCCGACTGATATTCGTCATAGAGGGTGTGTGAAGCAATGTGCCAAAGATTCTGACTGCACCGGAGCTGCTAAATGTTGTCAGTTCAATTGTTCCTTCACTTGTGTGCCTCCCGTCAACTCTACAAGCAAGCTGTTCCACTAGATTTACAGTTTCATTCATCTTATGCTTTTAGATTGCTTCCAGTATCAATCAGCAATAGATGCCATAGTGAAGAAGCTGCAGAACCCAGCTGTGGACCCATTGCATAGGCCGGTCTGTGACGCCCAGTCAGGAATGTATTCTCCTGTGCAATGTAACTCTCGCAGCGCCACGTGCTGGTGTGTTGACACTGTTACTGGAACTGAGATCATTGGTACACGAGCCAGAAAGGAGAGACCAAACTGCAACTGTATGACCGACCGTTATCTAACAAAGTCAGTGATTTGTGTTTTGTTTCAGCCCGCCAAGCATGCTTGGTCAGTTGTGACGGCCGCTCTGTCAATTGTCCATTTGGTCAAGAGTTGGACTCAACTGGTTGTCCAAAAGACGCCAACTGCAAATGCAAAAGCGTCTGTGCAAGTTTGAGGTGTCCTGGTGGAGAAGTTTGCCTCATGAGAGAAGTGCCTTGCAGAGAAAGGCTTTGCCAGCCTGTACCAAGCTGTAAGCTTTAGCTTGTTCCTTTCATCTTGTGGATTTGAGACATCTTCAGGTGAACGCAACCCCTGTCGTCCAGGTGTGAAGCCTGCTACGGAACCCCGCACCCACCGCTTGTTTGTGTGCAACAGAAATGCATCTTTGGGTTCTTGTCCTGGTGGGTTCTACTGCGCCGGGTTTGATGGGTCAGGCAGTGGAGTCTGCTGTCTTGGTCAAGGTAATAAAACTCAAATACTGAGTTTAAGGTGTTGGTCTGGCATCGGCGGGGAGCTTACTGGTTAGAGCACTGGACCGGCAATCCAGAGGTGCTGGGTTCGATTCCCAGCTACGCCATTGCACATGCCTTACTTTTTCATTCAATTTAGCTTGATTAACAGATTATACCTTCAGCACCGCCACACTTAGGACCAGCCAGTGGTTCAGGAAGTGTAGCCATAACCTGCAAGCATGGAGATCCATTTTCACTGGGATCTGATGGTGCTCCATTGCGGTGCACAAAAGCGCAGGATCTGTGTCCCTCCACACACTACTGTCTGACTAAAGATGACAAAATTCAGACTGCAGGAATCTGTTGCATCCGAGCCAGTAAGTGACAAGAAGTCCAAAATCAGAAAAATCACACAAGTTTTAGCTTATGCGTGCTCTTTACGGCCAGACCCCGGCCCCTGTCGGGCTGCGAACAAACGATTCTACTATGACAACAAATCGCGAACTTGCAAGGAGTTCTCCTATGGTGGATGCAGAGGCAATCTGAACAATTTCGGCTCAGACCAAGAGTGCTCGAGATTTTGCTCTGGATCCGAAAGAACTCGTGAGAAAGAAAGATTTTTTCTAGTCATTTGAGAAAGCTCTCTGAGATTGCAGAGTTGCCAGCCAACGATGCTCCGGCAAGAATCGATCGCGTTAAGATGAGCTTCCGATTAGGTGGACGACAGTTTTCGCAAGTGGATAAGAACGGCCTCAAACAGTAAACCAGTTTGTTCGATACTGTCGTGGTCTATTTATTGCAATTTCAGCATATTTGTTTCCTACCTTCAAAACTACGGTGCTAAACGAGACCAAGTGAAAGACCTGCAACTAAAAGACGACAATTTGGTTTCCTTTGCCGTCGAAAGCCAACATGCCAGTGAACTGAATCGAAAAATCAAAGCCGCGGTAATTCTTGACTTCCAGGATGATGTATTATCGACCCAACAAGGTGCTGTTCTTTCAGGTGAGGGACAACAGATTTCAGTTCCAATACAACAGCGATTTGTACCGCGCACAACCAACCAGCTGGGAGTCGAAGGTGGAGAAGCTGCCTCAAGTCAAGCACACCAGTCCCAATTCTGCTTTGGTTGGTCTGCTGATCTCATGCGCTATTCTGGGTGCTGTCATCATTCTGGCGCTTTGTTTCACTGCTGTGAGTCACTGTGCATACTTTAATTTTTTGTTTATCTTGCTGGAACTTTTCTTCTAACAATTAACACTTTGCGCTTGCAAAGTATGTCGCGTTGCCTAAAAACTCGACGGTTGAATTCTGTTATACTCCCTTTCTTTCAAAAAACGAACCCCCCCCAGATTTTTTTACTGTATCAACTGCAAATCTCAAGCTCAACTGATTTAAATGAATCTTTTTGGATGAAAGATTGCTGAGGCTGCTTAGTTCCTGAGATATTTTCCCTCATGTCAACCCTGTACATTTGCTTCAATTTAGATCTGTTTGTACCGGAAAGGGAGGAAACAAGAGGGTTCCTACGGTACCACCAGTAGCAGTCCCACCCATTACGTCAACGGTCCTTTGATATCCGGTATTGATTTGCGATTTGGTGACGTTAGATATCAATAAGCAAAGTGGTTTTAGCTTCAGGCAGTGATATCTCAAGGCCGATGCTTGACCCAGTCTCGGGTGAGGTCTACAGTAATAAAAGTCTTCCAAGAAAAGTAAGTGATATGTCTCTGTACAGACTAAAGCTGTCTGATAAGAAAGGTAAGATCGAGTGTATCAAGTTCAGGTGTTCTCAACAGATGACATCGACTCAGTAAAAGAGAACAGCGGGTATTACTCTCAGGCCCAGTACATCTGGCAGAATGGCAGACGCGCCTCAACCAGTGAAGAACCCCGAGCCGAAAACCGGCTCTATTACTGATTTTTCTAGCTTCTGTTAGTAGCTGTGCAATAAGGCTTCTCGATATTTCGTGTTAGTTTGTGCTCTCTCTGGTCGGTTGTGCATAATCTATTTGTTGTTGCCAAAGTTTGTAAAGCTGTTTATGGAGTAAATCGAATAAGAGCCGCGATAGCTCAGTTGGGAGAGCGTCAGACTGAAGATCTGAAGGTCCCCGGTTCAATCCCGGGTCTCGGCAATCTTTTTGGTTGCGAAACCAACTTTTAGCTGTGTAGTAATTATTAGCACAAAACTGCGATTTTTGAGCACTTTTATTTTAGTACAAAACAAAGAAAATACCCCCAAACCTTGAACGGATGCCCAGTTCGTGAGAAAGAATTGTTGTTTAAACACGCAATAACAACACGCAACCGCACACAGCGACTGAAATTAGTAGTTTCAAAATTGACCAACCTTAAATGGATGTCTGGCCTGTTACTCAGCTTCTACTGCTACTTTGTTTTGTTATTTCTCTGCCTGCTTACTTCATATTTCTGCTTTCCATTTTAAAGTTTAGGAAGTCACCCCCTTTCAACAGCGCTTTCTTTGGACTCTGTTTTGGTTTAGGTAAATGTATCGTAGGTATTTTGCTGAACGAAAATGCAAGTTTTCAGGTATCTGTGACATTTATTCTTTGCTCAGAACATGGCTGCTGGTCAGATTTCCTCAGTGGGAATGGTTTTATCTAGATAAAATGGTTAAACGCTGGCCTAAACAACTGGCTAACCTAGCCTTTCCTAGCTTATTTCTCTTCCAGCACATACAGTACTTGGCAATTCTAGTGCTGGCACTGAATCGCTATACTGCTATTGTTAAGCCGTTCAACTATTCACATGTAAACAATAATCTATTACAGTCTGGCACTTAACGCCGTTTATGGTACCGGAACCTAGGCTAGTGGCACCATATATGGTTCTGCCGACTGTGGTGGTACCATATATGGTACCCTTACCCATGGCAGAGACCTGCGCGGGCCGTCTTTTTGGCGGCCCGGCCCGGCCCGGATTTTCAAATTTCCAGCCCGGCCCGGCCCGGCCCGGCTGACATTTCGTGCCGGGTAGCCCGGCCCGACCCGGCATCTCAAAATTTTCAGTCCCGGCCCGGCCCGGCCCGGCAAATTTAGAATGGCTCAAAAACGCTGAATATCGCTATTTTTACCAATTGCAAAGTAAAAACGAAAGTTTTATGGTAAGGAAAAACAGATGAAGAGGCTAAATAACGAAAACGTTTGTTTAACGTTTACGAAAATCCTTGTCACTGTTCGGAAGTGAGTTGAAAATCAGAAATGCCGTTTTAGCCCTTATATTTTAGAGTATAAGTTGGTGAAGGTTTGTTCTGTGCAAAACTATATGGAGTCGAAACTAAATTACTAAAAAATATACTAAATTGGTCATCAAAGTCAAATTGTTTGTCGTGAAAGTATCCTTTCTGTAGCCGTACTTAGCTTTTTACCGAAAGAAACAAAATGACGCCCTAGCGCAAACAGATAAGTGTAATGAAATCGTAATGAAGTATCCATGGCGCCTTTCTTCAGTAAAACACTTGGGCGCTGATTGTATGTACAATTGTATGTACATTGATGAGAATGGCCAAATTTCTTTAATCAAGTAAACACCGGCCCGGCCCGGCCCGGCCCGTGCAGGTCTCTAACCCATGGCCATGGGTGCTGATACCATCTATGGTACCACTACCATATACGGTACGAAATCTGAACAGAGTGGTACCATACGTATGTACGTATATGGTGCCGGTACGTACCTGTACCAATGCGAAGGTAGGGGTACCATATGGTACCGGTACCATACATGGTGACGGTACTATTTAAGGTGCCACTAGCCTAGGTACCGGTACCGTATATGGTACCGGAACCATATATGGTGTCGGCGGTACCCATTAACGGCGTTAGTGCCTGACTGTATTATATATTTCTTTTCAACGAATTTTATTATAATTACATTGTCTTATTATAGATTTGGGACAAAAGAAACACGATAAGAGTGGTGGCTGGGGTAGTCCTAGTCTCCTGCGCAATTTCAACGCCTCTATTTTTCACAGAACACGACTACATTTTTCACAACATCACCGGCAGAGTGGAAGCTACAGTAATCCTCAACCCGCTTTACCTGGTTGGTTACATACGCGTTGACAAACCCCCACTGTCGACCCAACTTTTCTAGGCTATTTGTTACATTTACACTACTGCAGCGGGGTGCACTTTAAGCATTGCAACCGGATCGATTTATGCAGTTTTGTTCCTAAAAACGCGTAGGAACGGATATGGCAACCAAGTGGCGTCGGTACCCACAATTCCAACTGCAAAATCAGTTCCTTCCAACGAACGTATTCAACAAAAAGTGGACATAAAGTACGCAATCGTAGGCTTTGTACTGTACCTTCTAATGGGCGCTATGACATTAACAGTGCTGGTGGTGTTTTTATACAGGAATAATGCAGTAATCGTCCGAATAGGTACTAGATTTCGCCAGGTATTGTTCGATTTATTCGGCTGGATTAACGTTTGGCTTATCTTAGCTACTAGCAGAACAGTACGAAGCAGATTTGTGCAGACGCTAACGTGCAAGTCGGAAAATGCGTAGTAAAGAAATAAATTGAATTCTTCTTCATTAATACAAAGCATAGCACCCGACGGCGTAGCATCGTTGTAATAAATGCACTTGTCTGAGAAAACACAACTATTTTGAAATTTGTTACGATAGTGATTTCAGAGAAAAAAAACAAAGTTTTGCGTTGCGTTTTCACAAACGAGACACAAAATTAGAAAAATTGAGCTCGATCAAGTTGTCATTAGTTTGGCATGAATCACAGATCACATGTGCTTTCGTTGCAGTCTTTCACATTATCGCGCAACAGATTCGTCTGGGTCCTTCCAAAGGAGCCATACTGGCCGGTGCTTTGAATCTTCGCTCCTGGTGACAATTGCCATTTGACACCCCATAAGAATTATCTGTTAGAGCTGCCTGCAATTAAGATTCTTTCTTTTTTACCTTTCTGGGCTTCAGTACCTGCGGATCATCAAAAGCGTTCACAGTGATATGCATTTGATCTGTAGAATCTTGACAATCGCTGTCCAGGTAAGTTGCCGGCGGAAAAAGCGCCTCGATTGTGGTTCGCGTCAGTTTATCGGACGGCTGGAATTGGTTAGGCTGTTTTAACACACAACTGGCATACAGTACATACATGGCAGAAGTGCTTACAGTATCAGCAAAAGCCAATAACCAATACTTGTTCAGGTAGGCCAAAAATCGTATTTCAGTGAACATAGCACAAAACATACAGGGTCGGACAAAAAACAACCCAGCAGATTTTTTGATGTAACAACCGCAAATCTCAACCGATTTGAATAAATCCTTTTTTAAATGAAAGATAAATAAATTATTGAAAGAATGATGTAACGCTTATTAAGATAGCCTGCTTAGTTCCTGAGATATTTGTCCTCAAAGTAAAAACAGAGATTTTCGCAATGAACAAGAGTGATAAAGATTTTTTAGTTTTGCAACCATGAATCTCAATCGATTTGAATGAATCCTCTTTTGAAAGAAAGATTGACAAAATTCTTCAAAGATTGCTGCAATTCTTATTGAGATTCACATTTTAGTTCTTGAGATATTTGCCCTCAAAGTCGAAACAGATTTTGGCAAAGAACAAGAGCGATTCCGTTGCACTTTATAATAAAGCAGATTCCTACTGCTGGAGGCTAATGACACTTTAGTGTTGAAGTAAACCGAGTTTCTGTGTCACCAGTAAAGCCTCCAGTAGCATTTAGCAGTAGCAGAAATCCGTTTTATTACGAAGTGCAGTGGAATAACAGAAAATCGCTCTTGGTCAATGCTAAAATCACTGTTTTGATTTTGAGAGCCAATATCTGAGGAACTAAGCAGAGTACAATAATGGAAATTTCAGCAATCTTTTAAGAATTTCTTTATCTTTTATGTAAAAAAGGATTCATTCAAATCGGTTGAGATTTGCGGTTGCTACAGCGAAACAGCTGCTGGGTTCTTCATTTTTTTGGCGGACCCTGTACATGTAACAGGTCGTCCGCCGTTCGGATAAGAAACCCTTACCGCCTCTGGGTCCAGCACCACATTCCTCGGCCCGTGTCCACTCAGCGGCTGTACAACAGCGGTCAACTGGGGTCCTTTCTCAAAGTAGAATCTGTCCTCAATCTCATCCTTCAAGCTCTTGGGCATCCGGGCCGGGTTAGGCTTTTTCGGCTGACTGTTCTTCAGCAGTCTCTCATACATGCGCTCCTCCGAATTCTCGCGACTCCGCTCCTCCAAGTCCTCCTCATCGGCGATGTAGGACGCGTCCAACTCTTTGGGCAGCCCCATCTCCGCCCGCACCTCACGGTCCAACGCGCGCACGGCCGGAGAGCGAATTTTGTCGGTGGTCACTGCATCTTGCAGGGCGTTGAAGACAACGTTAGAGCAGAGTTCGTAGTCTTCAGTTGGTTCCGAGTTGAACGGATTTTCGATTAGACGACCGTTCGGCTTGCTGTCCTGGATCTGCTGAGCCGCTACCTTCAAATTTTGAAATTCTTTTACACATTCACAAATAATAGCTGGGTTTGTTTGTTTACAAATTGCTATACGTAATTTTGGTCGCTTCCCAAACGGGCGTAGGAGGTCTTAATTAACGGGATGGGAGGGATGGCACTTTGCAGGCAACGAAAGACTAAATTGAGTTGCTGGCAATAGGGATGCAACCGCATACCGCATAGTATGCGGTATTCCAGGAACCGCATAATACCGCATAGTGGTCAGAATTAGGTTTCTGCAGCAAAAACTGGTGTTTGTCAAACTGTTTGTAACGAAAGAGGTTAATTAGTCAGGTTCAAACTACTTTTACGCCGGCTAGAGCCTTAAAATATAGATAATAAAAATAGTAGCGAAAGATCATCAAGTTAGCATTTCCGTTACTTCAGATTTTTCATTAAATTTGAGCTCAAAACGTTTTTAATTCGTCCTTGGTATGTGTGGTTTAAATGTGGTTTAATGTTATTCCTTGGAATTATTATGCACAATTTTGTTAGTTTTTTGACAATTTTAGGGCTCAAATCATACATGTAACAGGGGGGTCTGGGGGATCTGCCTCCACCCGACTTAGGCCAGACCCCCCCGGATTAGTTTTTCCGAGTAAATTTATTTTGAAATTAAATAACTATTAAATTGCTTGCTCAGCCTTCAGAAGAAAATAACTTGCTATTAATTTGCTTGGTACCTAAATTCTGAAATTTAATTTGATACAAATTTGTTATGAATTAAATATAAAGTTGCTAAATTCAATACTCAATTCCTGAGGAAACAGCTCAAAACCTGGGTCTTGTCAGTCCAAAATAAGTTGACCTTTCTTCAGATGGCGACAAATGGTCTACAAATTAGCATTTAATGAGTTGATATTTTTGCTATAAGCATGAACAAGATCAATTTGGACTGAACTTCTTGTTTTGTAGCCAGACTTTGGTTAGTGAAGCTTTCAAACCAAGCAAATTTATATCAAATTCGTATCAAGTTTATATCAAATTTCTAGGCCAATTTTGCGAAATTTAATATATTTTTAATTTGTTTGACAGTCATCGCCAGAAATTTAATTTGTTATTAAATTGCTATTTATTTGATGATTTTGGCCAAAACAATTTAATTTTGTTAATTAATTTTAATTTGAACGGAAACACTACCCCGGATGGGACCCCCGCCCCCAAGACTATTTTTCCGCCGAACCCCCCTCCGATTTTTCTGGCAAGTAATTTTTTGAGCAAATTTTTGCGATTTTTTACAATTTCAGAAGCAAAAATTCCCAAAACCTCCTGCAAAACAGCACTTTTAGCGGTATTTCAGCTCAAGTTAGCGATTTTTGGCGATTTTTAGCCAAAAAGTTGCGATTTTTCGATTTGTTAGCGTTATTTTAGTGCCCAACCCCCTACCAAAATTTTGGCTCAGACCGCCCCCGGCCGGCGCCAGACCCCCCAACCCCCCTCCCCCTTCGACGGATGACCTGTTACATGTACTGTATGGCTCAAATTGAGCAAAATGTGCGGTTCCTAAAATACCGCATCCGCATACCTATACCGCATACCAAAAAATACCGTATTATGCGGTATATACCGGTTGCATCCGTAGTTTTGGCAGCCGGTGGCAGAAGCATAACTCCGCCGTAGAAGGTAATAATGTTACCCAAAACTCGTCCAGCATATCCCACTGTGGCTCGGACAAGTCGGGACAGGATCCAGTGATTATGGGCTGGTTGTGTTCTAGCGCTGAGACCACGTCCAGAATGTCAATATCGGTCTGAGCAGTGTTCTGCTGGTTCGAATCGTGAAGTTTTGTCAGGTCCGGCTCCGACCGGTTCATTCCCTGACCGAGAGTTGCCCTATGTTCCTCGGGGCTGCTGTCTTTTGCCTCCTCCTCAGTTTGATTCGACTCTTCTTCCGGAGAATTCGGGTCGATCGGAGCTTGGTCTGAGCTGGGACTGACGCTCTGCAATTTAGATGTTTGATATTTTGCAGTCCAGTCATTTTTTCACCACTACAGTACGTATGTGGCATCTTTTTCTCATTATACATACAGTCAGGCACTTAACGCCGTTTATGATACCGACACCATATAAGGTGCCGGTACCATATATAGTACCGGTACCTCCGGTAGCGGTGTACCATATATGGTACCCCCACGTTCGGGGCCTGTGGTGGTACCATATGGTACCCCTACCTTCGCATTGGTACCGGTACCGATACCATATATATATGGTACCACTCTGTTTAGATTTCGTATCATATATGGTAGTGGTACCATGGCCATGGGAACCATATACTGTATGGAGCCGGTACCATATATGGTACCACGACAGTCGCCGAACGTGGGGGTACCATGTGTGGTGTCGGTACCATAAACGGCGTTAAGTGCCTGACTGTTATAGTACGTCGTAGTTACATTTTTTCACAGCTTTAGTGAAAAAACTTATGAACCAACCCACTTGTTTAGGTTTAGCCTTTCGATTTTTCTTCTTTCTTTTCTTCTTCAAAACAATCGCCGGAATGGGTGGTCCGATTCCCGCTGAAAACGTGAAAAATCCAGAAGAATTGTAAGTAAAGAAGCGCTACAGTAGTAAGACATGATGGGTCAGCTTTTCAACTGAATTTCAAGGTCAAACGAGTCCATGTACGTATGTACATACTACTGTTGATCGGGTATACCCATACCCATACCCGAAACTGGGTATTTTTGAGTAAAACTACCTGAAATTGGGTATACCCATACCCGGGTACTTTTTCTAATACCCATACCCGGGTATACCCGATTTTTTGAAAAATACCGGGTATTTGAATGGGTATTTTTTTAGAAAAAAAATCGCGCAAAGACACGTTAATTTCTGTCAAAACTCTGCAAAAATTCTCTCAAGGAAGTGTTTAGAAATAGAAATACAGTTCTTGGCATGCATCATACAGTCACTTTACTGTTTCGAAACCGTAAGTTAGCCACCTAATTTGTTTCAAGAATTGTATAATTAAGCATTTTGGCTTTTTAATTTTATGCATAAAACACTATGAAAACATCTTAGTGAAAAAACATTTGCGGGCTCAGAAAGGAACGCCCTGGGCTATTATGCACCTCAATCTCTCACTGCAAAATTCACAGTACACACTGTATACATGACATGCATAAAACGTCGTACTTCACCGAAGCTGACTTTTTTACAAAATCTACATACATGTACGTAGAGTGCATAAAAAGTCTTTTGCGCGCATACAGTCAGTGGCGTACCCAGGATCATACATGTAGCAGCTCCGGGCCGACCTGGGGGAGGGAGGTACTAGGGGGTTTCCTCAGGTGGGAGGTCGAGGGGGGCTTCGCCCAAAGGGGGTCCAAAATTTCAAAAAGGTCCAAAACGCCTGGAAATCTGTTTTATCACGTTTTTTTCAGCAAATTCCTATTTTATGCTGCCAAATAGCGTTTTAGAGTTAAAAACAAGCAAAAAATTACGCCAAATTCGGTTTCCAAAGGCTTTTCAAGCGAATTTTAGGCTAAAATTTAGTAATCTCTGAGCCAGTTTGTTAGTACTGGAGCCACTACTGGTACTGTACTTGTATTTTTCGGTCGTGGGTCCCTTAACCTGTCTCGGGGGTGAGGGGCTTTGGCCTTTCCAGCAGGGGGTAACCCCCCAAACCCCCTGGTACATGTACATGTATACCAAGGATCTTGCAAAGCGGGCGCGTAAAATTTTGAAGTTGCGTGGTTCGGCTGCTGCCCAACAAGAGCGAGAAAATTTCGCAAAATTAGCCTCCAAAAACGTAT
Source organism: Sabatieria punctata (assembly GCA_030248155.1). NCBI lineage: Eukaryota > Metazoa > Nematoda > Chromadorea > Araeolaimida > Comesomatidae > Sabatieria > Sabatieria punctata. The sequence continues at coordinate 18,811 of JASANB010006892.1, forward strand.
TTAAAAAGGATTCTGAGCTTAAAATTGACAGCTTAATTAGATAATTAATTAATTTCTCTTATTTTATCTAATTTTTTCTCCCTACCTCCGCCGCAAAGGGGTGTACACACCCTACACCCTCCTGGGTACGCCACTGCATACAATAAGTTTATTGCCTCTCGTTTACTTCTAATAGAAATCGGGCTTCTATTTTTGTTCTCCCTTTAAGGATAAGTGCCGTTGCAAGACTAATAAATTTAGTTGGATTATATTTAGAAGGTTACATAGTTTCTATGAAATTGGTCTTGATGCTGAACCAATTATTTACAGCAAGCTGAAATTTTTATACAACCATGTGGGTGGGTGACCCAAAATCGGAAAGTACTATTAGAAATTATACTCCAGGAAGCTGATTCGTTTTTGCCAATGTTGATTTACCAAAGTAGTCGAAAATTCACAACTGTTCTAGTAACTGTGCAGAAAAACTGCTACACGGGGCACATAATAGTTGTCCAAAAAAGCAGATTAAAAAAACTATTTCTCTAAAACCAATTGAAATTTGGCATTTTGTGGAATTTATATTTATTTATGAGATTTTAATGAAAAATACCCGATTTATACCCGATACCCGGGTATTTTTAAAATACCTACCCATACCCATACCCAATTCAGATTCAAATACCCATAGCAACAGTAGTACATACTACTGTTGTTTGTGTATACACATACACATTTACCATACACAAAAATACACATTGTTTTTTCAATGTGTATACACATACACACACATACACATTGAAAATTCAGATACACATTACCATGCACAAACAGTACTCGAAATGTGTATTTTTGTGTATGTGTATTTGATCAGCAAAAGTCAATAAAATTTCGAACAGAATAGTAAAATTTCGATGTTGTTGCTCTAGTAATAAACAGTAGATATTCTCATAAAGCCTTCAAATGGCCTAAGTAACTCGATTTCAAAACTATGCAAGGTTTCAAGCAGCACACATTGAGAGATTTGATTTTCCTAGCGTTTCTGGCTCAAAATCTACCAAAAAATTTGGATTTTCAGTACAATACACATACACAAATATACACAAAAATAAACATTGTTTTGTTGAATGTGTATACACAAATTACCATACACATTTGAAGGTAAATGTGTATACACATACACATACACATACACAAACGGAAAACCCGATACCAAACAACAGTAGTACATACAACAGCAATAGGTCTTTGGAAAGAAAAGAAATTGAAAACATTATAACAAAACTAGTGTTTCTTTTAATTTTTACACAGATTTGACATGTTTTGCGTCACATTTTGGATTTCTTCTGGGACAGAATGGTTTTTTTATTTGAATAATCAAATAAGCACCCAGTGGGCCGCTGTTCGGTCGGCAATTTACAGTTGATACAGGGTGGACAATTTATCTACTATCGTTTGGTCGTGCTGTAACTTTTGTGTCCATCATTCGATTGCGCTGAAATTTTAACACAACAGGTACAAATGCTCAGAATTTTTACTCTCAAAGTCTTAGTAAAGTCTGTACTTTTTAACCACTAGTTATGCACTTGCACAAGTTCACTTTAACGGTCGACAGGTGGAAGTGCATAACTAATGGTTGAAGTGACAGATTTGGCTAAGTTTTTTAGAGTAATATTTCTGAGGATTCGTGCATGTTGTGTTAGAATTTCAGCGCAATTGACCGACAAACACAAAAGTTACAGCCAGACGAAACCGGCAATAGATAAATGACCTACGGAAAAACAGCGGTACATCTAACAGCCACAAGTTTACCATTGATAGCGGTGACGTTTGCACTGTATCCAGCAGGGAGCCCGGCAGATAAGGGCTTGGAGAGTCCGCCTGCCATATGTGGTTTCAACACCCTGCTGCAAGGCTGAGGAAGGGCAGGGCGCATGGGAAGACGGAACGGTCTCATTGGAAGCATCGGTGACGGCCGCAGACCCCCTTGAGGCAACAGGGGGATCAGATGCGGCTGGGGCATCAAACCTGAAACGTATGTAGACTATGTTTATTGACACGATTACCAGAAACACCCAATAGTTGCTCGGGTCGGCCAATTTCACTGAACAGACAGAGTCTGTACGATTAGAAATGGCAGAAAATAGATTTTGAAAGAAGAAAGGTACACCACCCGAGACGATTTTTTCCGACGCTCCTACAATGTTTCTGGCAAGCAATATTTTGAGCAAATTTTTCACGATTTTTAAGAATTTTAGACACTAAAACTGCTAAAATCGCATGCAAAACAGCACTCTTTAGCTGTATTTGAGCCCAAATTTGCGATTTTTGAGCGTTTTTAGTACCAACCCCTGGTACCAACCAAACCCCCCATCCTTAGAATTTGGGCTAAGACCCCATGTAGTATGCTTTTAGTTTATTGGCGCAAAAACGGCTTAAAGCTAAACACGGATCGAACTGTTAAGATTGAGTTTTAAAGGTTTTAAGTAGTTTTTAAACTGTTCCCAATCAGCTTAAAAACAGCCGAATACCAGTTCGCACTCTACTTAGAAGCACAAAGTACTGTGATTATATTTAGCCACACATTTCTGAACAATTAGGAGGTCATCTATTGTAGGGTGGGGTGACACCAGTAACTTTGTAACAAGAACCTTCTCGAACAATTGTGCAGTTTTTCAATTCCACTACAACTTAGCTTACTTGCGGTTTATTTATAAACCGCGCTGGCGAAACTCTATCCGGCGCTATTAAGTAGCAACATTCAGCGACGTCGAAAATAACTGCCCAAGTCAAGCGAGGCCAAAAGACAGACAGACACGTGTTTGCCAGCGACCCTAGGGTCGTCCGATAAGCCAACTTTTATTAGCCGAGAGAACAGTCCAAGGTGCCTCAAAAAGCAGCAGCAGAAGCAATAGGAGCCGGCTGGCAGGCAGGCGTTAGTAGTTACGTAGATTGGACAGCCGGTCAAACGCGCACATGCGAACGTTTTCTAATTGCCCATCTATCTCGGGGAGGCTATTTGACAGCAAAAAGCACAGCTCTTCCCTTCCTCCCAGTCTACTGCTGGGGGCAAAAAAGACACAAATGCAAAGTTTGTGAGAGCGACCGACCGGCCGCGTGCCTCCGCTTTGCCACAGCACCGATCAATGCTGGTCTTAGTGCTTCTTGTGTCAACTCAATTAAGCTTCTTTGACACACAAACTGCATTCTGGACGCACAATAACGAACGTGCTAGTACAAGTGCTGTGTTGTTTAGTCGTGTAAAACTAGTGTAATTTTCAACTAGTTTTTTTGCGAATTAAAAGAAAAGAATTTGTTGAACTTCATTCTTAAAGTCCAGAATCGTTTTTGTTGGAGAAAAAGACGCATCTGTTTCACTCAGTGAGTGAGTCATAGATTGTAGCTAAAGCCAAGCGAACTTCTTACGAACTTATACTAATCTTTTTTATTTGGCCTAAAGGGTGGGAATTTTACAAACGTCTCTGGGACTCTAATTTTTCTAATAGGAGTGAGGGCAATATTTTAGAGCAGGAACTGGAGGAGGTTCAGCCCTCAAAAAAGACATACATGTAACAGGGTCTGCTTCTATCCGACTTACCCCCCCCCAACCGATCGAGAACCTCCCGAGACCATTTTTATGGCTTGTAATTTATGCCAGCAAACTTTTACGAATTTCAAAAACCAAAATTGCTAAAATCTCCTGTAAAACAGTACTTTTAGCTGTATTCGAGCCTAAAATTAGCGATTTCTAGCCCAAAACATCGATTTTTGCGATATTACAGTTAGGCACTTAACGCCGTTTATGGCACCGGCACCTAGGGTAGTGGTACCATATATGGTACCCCTACCCATGGTCACGGGTGCTGGTACCATATGGTACCACTACCCTAGGTACCGGTACCATATATGGTACCGGCACATCATATGGTGTCGGTACCATAGTCGGCGTTAAGTGCCCGACTGTATTAGTACGCAACCAACCACCCCTCCCTACAATTAATTTAGGCTCAGAGCCCCGGCCGGCGCCAGACCCCCAACCCCCACCTTCACTCAGCGGATGACGACCTGCTACATTTATAAAAAAACATGCGATAACAGTAGCCTAAATTAAACGCAAATTAGCTTATCATAACCAAGTTTAAAGAATAATAAATCAAAAACATAGACTTTAGCCAAAATCCGACTTTTTGTCTACTATCACCCCCTTTAATCCTCCCTGAGCAGCTACCACCCACTTACAATTTTTAAATTCTACCCGCTCAATCGAAATGCTAGCCCAAGTTTGTTTTACGGCTTCATTCAACCAACAATACGTACTGTACGTGTATACATGGGCCGAAAAAATCGTTTGGGGAGACTCCAAATCTGAACTTTTAGTGGTGGGCCTGCTGATTTGGGGGGCTGTGTTTGTGACGGGTGGGTCCAGGATCAAAAGTCGGTTTCAAGTGGGTGGGTAGGGTCGAGCCAAAGTTGGGGGTGGGTATCCAGACCCCTGGCCCAGGTATGTATGCAAGTACATACTGTACTACGAAATTCCCATACAGCCGGCTTCCTACTACTGTATTGAAAGACGCTGGTTTTGTGTCAAATAAGCCCATGGGCTGTTATTTCTTCAAACTTGCTTTAGGCTTTGTCTAATAGTACGAACGTACTGTACCTGGCTGGAACGGCGGAGCAAAGAGGTTGGGCCTCAGAAAAGCGTTCTCGGGCAACGGCAGCGGCAATCTGTGAGCGGCTACAGTAGGCACCGGGTCTCGAGGCGTCTTCAGCTCGCTCGACTGACTCACAGCTGAACCCGTCGGCTGCACTGCTTGTGTGCTGGTCTTGGGCACGAATTCTGGCGCCTTAATCCATTCTGAAATGGACTTTATTCAACTCCTATACATTTTGCAAGAAATCAACTCTTTCTAAACTCCGAAATCCAATTAGAACAGAACTTTTGAAGAGCAAACGGCATACATGTAGTGCGGAGTTTTCAAACCTTCCACTCCCCAGAGACCCCCCCCCGACCCAAAAATAGTATAACTACATACTAAACGAACAATCTGGCTCAGAAATCACTATTTTTAACTAAAAAACCCACTAAAACCGAATTTGGCGCTTCCGCTGATGGTATTTTATGACAAATCGGTATTTTTAGAAGCCCTTTCCGTCTTATTTTGCTTGTTTTCAGCTCTAAAACGCACTATTTCGCAGCTTAGAACAACGATTTTTAGCCTTCTACTGAATAAAGCGTGCTAGAAACGCATTTCCAGGCGTTTTGGAGCTTTTTGAAATTTCGCTTCCCCACTAGCAGGAAAAAGTCACCCTACCCCCAAGCCTATTACAAGTTGTTGTTGTAACTTTTTGTCCTTTCGGACTAGGAGTAGCCAACTGGTGTATGAGAGAGAACAACTAATCCCGCTCACTCAGAAAAAACAAGACTGCTTGTTCTTCTGAGAAACTGAAAATACTAAAAGAAAGAGCAGAAAAAATATAGAAGACCTGTCTCATCTATAAGACGGTTCTGACCGACGTGCACCTTGGGGGTGTCCAATTGACGTCTCCTAGCGTAGTAGTCGGCAGGCGGCCGGTCCTCCGCGTCGAACGAGATCATTCTCTGTTCCAATGCACTCATCCTCTGCCGAGTCTGCTGTGTGTTGGGCCAGCAGGCGCGCACTGTGTAACAGCGGTGGGGAGAAGCTGGCTCGAGCTTGCTTGCGGCGGCGGCGGCGGCGAGCGATGATTGAGAGCAAATGCGTCTCGTTTTTACTTCGACCTTCCTTCCCCACCGCCCCGATTCCATTGACAGACAGCAGAGACCAGCTGACCCATTCGGCTCCCTCCCACTCTTTATTACTGCCAAAAACTCCTGCACAACCAAGCTATTCTGGCCTTTTTTTGCCTGCCTGCATCGTATTTTTTTGCGGTTTCTCAGAGACCGGAGGTTGTTGTTGTTGTAACTTTTTGTCCTTTCGGACTAGGAGTAGCCAACTGCTATAGAGCAGGAAGAGACACAAGGTCCGGCAGCCTCCCTATTCAAGTCAACTATTTTGGCCTCCCTGTGATTCATCTTGGCTTTTTCTCTTGTTCAAGTTGACTCACTCTTATACATACTACTATTCAAAATCAGTCAACTCTGGGCTAACGCTAACATTTTACGTGGCTGGCTCCTTTTCGCAAAAACTGATAATTTTTGGGTTTTCGCGGTCTTCTTTGATTTTGAAATAGTTAACCTATTCTAAATCAGCCTTTAGAGGACTTTAGAGAACAAAAACCACAAAATCTGAGTTAGCCTGTGTTTCTTGCTATAAGCCAAAGTGCATGTTTATCTCTATTCTCCAATGTTTGAACTAAATTGAAAGAACTATATTTCTGCAGCAAAAAACACCAATGCATGGTGGTCTGTCTGCCGCGCCCAACTTTGTGTTTTGTTGGTTTGGGCGAAAATAAATTCATTCATTCATTCATACCCATCACAGCAATATTTTTGAGCCTCGATTTGTAACTCTAAAAAGTGCTGTTTCTTCAGGTTTGTTTTTGTAGCCAAAAACATCTGTTCTTGTTTACACTTGCAGGAAGACAGCACTAATCCATTAGAGGCAGTCGGATGGCTACAAAGCAGTGACTAAACGTTTTGCAGTCAGTGACGAATGCATCAGCTGACTAAAATTTATGCACACCACTAAGCAAGTAACAACCCAGCCGCGCTCATAAATCTTGTCATTAGGTAGGAGCCAGACATGGGCTAGCATTTCGGCTGAGGGGGTGGTAAATAATATTCGAATCCTGAGGGGGCTTAGGGAGGTAGTGGCGGCTGAGGGGGTGGGATGGCAAGCGAAAAAGTCCGATTTTGACTAAAATCAAGGTTTCTAAGCTTATTTTTCGCTAAAATACATCTAGGCGTATAGATTTATCATAATTTTCTACAAAATTCTTCCTAAAAATTCCTGAGGGGAGTAACGGCGGCTTAATGGGGTACGTAACGTAGGTCGGAGCCAGAGGGGTCAACCCCCTCGGCCCCCTTTTGCCCACGTCTGGTAGGGTCGTGTTCCGGTTTCCTCCTTTCCGGTTTACTCTTTTCCGGATTCCTCCTTTCCGTTTTCCTCCTTTCCGGTTTCCTCCCCTCATATTCCGGTTTCCTCCTTTTTGAAATTCTGGCATAATTTGGTGAGTTTTAATCCATATTATTGCAGTAAGCAAGCTTAGCGTCATTTTAGGTATATTTTTATGCAGTTGAAATATTTTATTACATCTTATTACATACATTCGTTAATGGAAAGGTGTAAGCTACATCTATCATGTAGTAGAATAGATATCTCTCTTGCCACGTTTACTTTCGAAGCTGGCTATATCAGCCATGACCGTTAGAGGATGTGGTCCGCGGACCGGCCACATTCGATTTTTCAGGTCGCGGGTCAGGGCGGATGAGGACGAAATTGTTTAAGATTTGATCATTTTAATTGTGATTTTGAAAGCTTTTCTAAAAGACGGACCGATTTCCCTGCCAGGTGGACCAGAGCTTGTGGGTAGGGGTAGGGCTAACTTTTTAGACCGGCTGCACTAGGCGGTCTGGGCCGAATTTTGCACATCCCTATGGCACTTAAAGACAGGAGGACTATGATAGACTGGTACGGACAAAATGGTAGCATGACCCACTATCAAGTGACAAGGGTGCATCCACATTGTTTGTTAGCATAACAGCAGTTGCCTCGGGTTAATCGCTTGTCTCTTGATATGCATTTAATTGATCATAATTACGCAACGATGAGAGGGCAACCGAGTCCTGAGCCCGAATTTATTCCGCTCTATAGGCAAGACCAGCTGCAGTCATACATACATTTGCAGGTCACACTTACCCAATTACAACTGATTCAAATTTTTAACTCTCATTCCCGACATTTAATTTTATAATGACGCAAAACTAGCTGGCTGGAATATTATCGATTAAAGCTCACCAAAATATGCTAAAATTTTAAAAGGGAGGAAACCGGAATATGAGGGGAGGAAACCGGAAAGGAGGAAAACGGAAAGGAGGAAACCGGAAAAGAGGAAACCGGAAAGGAGGAAACCGGAACAAACCCTGGTAGGAGCCAAAACAACCGTGCATGCTCTACAGACAATCTGTGACGTATTGTCAAAGCTGTTCACAGTCCACTTTCTGAGCACAAAGCCGCAAAATAGTTGAGGGCGTAAAAGTTGCACTGAAATCATGCTCAGTAATCGGCGTTTGGCCTCGATTCGTTCAGAGACGTGTAATAGAGTTTTTAGTCTAATTCTAAGGACGGTCATCTGAATGGTATAAATGCCTCGGCTCGCCAACTTTGGAATAGATTCTCGTTTTCTGCCGTCCGGTTTAGTAGAGACGAGAGTCCCTCCTGTGTCTTCTTATTCCGGCAAGATGCAGGGCGTTTTCAGCGTATTTTTGCTTTCGCTCATCTGTCCTTTGCTGTGTACAGCGTTTGGATACAGAAGAAAAGGTACCTAACTTGATTTCTCACTGATATTACCTTGTATGGTTGCAGCAGAGCAGTTCCATTTTTTGCAATAAATTTGCTTTGTTAACGTTTTTGCAGAAATGCGAAATATTTCTTGGGAATATAAGTTACACTTACCTACATACTGTACGTTTGATAGGTCCAGGACTATCAATTATTGAAACCACATATTCCACCCAAATTTCAAACAAACGATGCTCTTTTCTGTTTCTGCAAAAATGTCTGATGCGGCTTGTTGGTCATAGTAGCCTACAGCATCTTTCGTACGTACATACTGTACATTGCAGGGACATCTCAGATAAGCCGGCCTACAAGTGTAGTGTCTGGTTACCAGAAAACCAGCCAAACTTCGTTTGGATCAAGTCAAGGAAGCAGTTCTTATAACCGACCTCAAACAACAAACTATGGTACAGGACAACAGAAACAAACATTTCCTCAGCGACCAAGCAAGGCAAACTTTGGATTTGTGCAACAGAAACCAAGTTTTGGGCTCGGTCAGTCCAGTCAAACTTACGGTAGAGGAGGTACTAATGGAAGAACCAATCAAATATCAGGATATGGTAGGCAACAGCCAACCAGAACATTCGGACAGCCTCAAAGAGGAAAATTTACATCTGGAACAAGTCAGTCATCAGGATTCGGTTCTGGAAGACAGACAGGATATGGAAATCGACCTCAAACGGGAAAATCGACTTTTGGAACTAGCCAATCCTCAGGATTCGGTTCTGGAAGACAGACGGGATATGGAAATCGGCCACAAAGGGGAAAATTTACATCTGGATTCGGTTCTGGAAGACAGACAGGATATGGAAATCGACCTCAAACGGGAAAATCGACTTTTGGAACTGGTCAATCTTCGGGCTTTGGCTCTGGAAGACAAACAGGATATGGAACTCAGCCGCAAAGGGGAAAATTTACATCTGGAACGAGTCAATCTTCAGGATTCGGTTCTGGAAGACAGACAGGATATGGAAATCGGCCACAAAGGGGAAAATTTACATCTGGATTCGGCTCTGGAAGACAGACAGGATATGGAACTCAGCCGCAAAGGGGAAAATTTACATCTGGAACGAGTCAAACTTCAGGATTCGGTTCTGGAAGACAGACAGGATATGGAAATCGACCTCAAACGGGAAAATCGACTTTTGGAACTGGTCAATCTTCGGGCTTTGGCTCTGGAAGACAAACAGGATATGGAACTCAGCCACAAAGGGGAAAATTTACTGGAACAAGTCAATCGTCAGGATTCGGTTCTGGAAGACAGACAGGGTATGGGAATCGGCCTCAAACGGGAAAATCGACTTTTGGAACTGGTCAATCTTCGGGCTTTGGCTCTGGAAGACAAACAGGATATGGAACTCAGCCACAAAGGGGAAAATTTACTGGAACAAGTCAATCGTCAGGATTCGGTTCTGGAAGACAGACAGGATATGGAAACCAACAGAACAGAGGAAAATTCATCTCCGGGTCTAGTCAAGGCTTCCAGACAAGCAAGTTTGGGAACGGAAATCGAGGCCGAGTACAGACGCAGTCAGGCAGAAACAGATATCAAACGTCCAAGGGAGGTTCGTCACAGTTACAGAGGAAAAACTTCATCTTCGGGAATCGAAACCAACAGACCAGTTTTGGCCGATTCAATGCTCAAAAACAAAAGGGATTCGGCAGTCAAAGACAAAACTTCATTTTTGGCAAACCATCGCGCTATGGAAATCGACAAACGACAACAAATTTCGGTCGAAAAGGAGGAACCAATCGATATCAGACGCGAAACAGCTTCTCCAGAAAAAACTACAATTTTGGTTGAAGCAGAAGTTAATGCCATTGTTCATTTTGGAATAATAGTGTAATTTTAGGTTAGATTGTTAGTTTAGTCTAGGACATTTCACCTATGTGAAAGTAAAACTGGGACAGTTGACTCAGCACAGAATTGTTGCTCCGAAAGAAAGTCAATTTGATCGTGCAGCGCCGATTAAAATAAAAACTTAACGCTCCAACAGCAGGTAGAGGCGCGGCGAAAAACGACTATTGACCCGATTGGAGCCGACTAAATCACAACGACTGCTTGTTTTTGAATAGAGTTATTCGTTTATAAGCTGTTCAACATCGGGACGGCTCATTTGAATTGAGTTGCTTTCGGTTTACTTCGTTCAACGCTCGCTGCCCTTGTTTAAATTATGAAAACTATCCTCTGTGTGACAGTACTGGTGGTAGCCTTGTGTCTGATATGCGAAGCTACAGGATTTTGGTGTAAGTAGAAACTGTACAAAAATACAGTCTGCTACAAAACTTAACTTAAAACTTAATTAAATAACGTTGGCTAAAATACAGCTAATTCGGTTCTATTCAGCTTCCTCTCGATCAAACAATGTCGGCCGCAAAAACGGTTACGGTAACGGCCGACAACAGAACGGTTATGGCCAGCAAAAAAATCAGAAGAACGGATTCGGCGGACGGCAAAACGGCCACGGCAAACAAAACGGCAGAAGAAATGGCTACGGAAAACAAAACGGCGGCGGAAGCGGCTACGGCAAACAGGGAAACGGAAAAGGCAAAGTGCAAAATGGGTACGGCAAACAAAATGGAAATAGTAAAAAAAGCGGAAACGGCTATGGCCAGCAAAAGACTCAGAACAGCGGATATGGTAAACAAAATGGCAAAGGCAATGGCAATGGATACGGCAAGCAACGCAATGGTTATGGTAAGTTTTAAGTAATTCTCTAAAAGCTGGAACGAGGAAAAAAATTCAGCATACAATTATTGTCATACATGTAGGGGATCTCTAGCTGTAGCGCACAGGCTATGCCGATTTTTGCATCTCCCTCCGATTTTGGGACGCAATTGTTGGGCTGATTTTTTGCATTCTTTACAATTTCAGCCACAAAAATTACTATCAAACAGAGGTTCTTCTGTTTCTGTATTGAGTCCTAGTGGCGTTTCTTTCAAATGACGTTTAGCCAAAATTTGGCAATTTCTGAGTGATTTTTAGTACTGAGTTTTGGACTCACTCCTTTGGGGAATGACCGGTTGCTACATGTATGACTACAGTTATCCTGATTTCTTGATAGATAAGCTTTATAATTTAAAGGTTCTGGTTTCTTCTGAGCAAGTGACGTTGCCCCGACAAGATGTTTCGACTCTATTACATGTATGAATTAGACTTTTCTGCTTATAATAAAATTGATTTGTTGCTTTTAACAAATTATAAAGTTAAAGGTCCCTTTGCCACCTTGCTGTCATACTCATGTGCGCATACATGTAACAGGTCATCCGCCGATGGGGGGAGGGGGGTTGGGGGGGCTGGCGCCGGCCGGGGGGGGGTCTGAGCCAAGGGGGAGGGGGGTGGGCACTAAAAAACGCTCAAAAATCGAAAAAATCGCAATTTTTTGGCTAAAAATTGCCAAAAATCGCTAATTTGGGCTGAAATACAGCTAAAAAGTGCTGTTTTGCAGGCGATTTTGGCAATTTTTGTGTGTGAAATTGTAAAAAATTGCAAAAATTTGCTCGAAAATTTACTTGCCAGAAAAATCGGAGGGGGGGGGGGGGTCGGTGAAATCGTCTCGGGGGGGGGGGGCATCCGGGGGGGGTCTGGCCTAAGTCGGGTGGGGGGGCAGACCCCCCAGACCCCCTGTTACATGTGTGCATGTGCGATTATTCAGTTTACTTGGTGCCTTTATATGGTTGCAATAAACACTTTTACACACATTTTAAGACCACAGCCTCCTCATGCGTCATAGTCTAGCCATAAGTCACGAATAGCAGTGCTAGAATTGAATAATTAACGGCATAATTGAACGAAACATCATATGCTACTATTCTTGAGTGCTTTCACAGTCCTTTTTACTGGTTGATTGAACATACTGAAGGTTTTAGATCGGGTGCCTGAGGCTAACTCTCTAACAAATTGCTAACAAACATGTTTACGTACTCGGGCGGTGTTAACCTTTGCAAACAATCTAAATTCCTCAGAGACTCTACCGAGCAATTAAAAATATTAGCCTGTCATGCTAGCTATCATTCCGAAACTGAAGCTCTACCTATCCAGCCGCCCGAAAACTAAAAGACAGAAGTAGTACTAGGTGTATGTAAACAAATTAAGAGTTGGTGGGAGCGACCGGGGATGGCAATGCCGTTGGGACAGGAGGAGGAGAGGGGAAGTGGAGAGTGGCTAATGCTGAGACGCTAATTAGGCTTAGAGGCATGTTTACGTCGTAGGTGCGCGTGCGAAAATCCGTGCCACCTTTTTGGTCGTTTCTTCTAATTTAGTAGCGCCTCTAATCAGCGTGTTATTGTTGAGCAGCTCCGAGCGCACGACCCACGCATAGCCTGCTCTGCCCACGAGTTATGGCCGTGAGACCGGTTCCCGTTTTTCTGGTAGCACTCCTTCTTTACGTCACCGCTCGCGCAGACCTCACCGTGGCAGAGCAGTGCCAGAAGAGGGCCGTCCAGCTAATCACTGCAATCTGCGAGGGATGCTTTGAGGAGGACTCGCAGCAGGACACGGCGCTCAGTCAGTTTGCATTTTATTAAATTCTTTGAGTAAAGTCAAGCAAATAACAACATACACATACGGTACTGGTTAAACTTTCTGCTACCTCTTCGACCGAGGAATAAAGTGATACCATACCATATTTAATGTATGGTACCGTTCGATCGGATCCGATTTGCGGGGGCCCTTACGGCCTACGATCAGACTCGTGGTCCATTTCGCTACCCCCGTGATTCGTCATCTCGGACGTTGCCCTTTTTTCACTGCCAGCCACTCCTAGCCATGCTGCTGGGTGCCGGTCCCATTTACCTACTCGCTGTCACCAGCTTTCGGTGGCCTGGGTGGAGTTTTGCACCGGCGACCAACTCTTTGCGGCAAGAAACTTGCCGCGCCGAGAGGATGAGGGCACGACGTCGCGCACAGTGGCTATGCGGCCTAAACCACTACACCAACTGTGCCCGCAGTACCATAAAGTAAAACTTGATGCCTCGATTGAAAGGGTGAGCTTAACCGGTGCCATGTATCCATATGTTATTTCCATGACTATAGTATAGACCAATGAACTTTTGGAGTTTCCAACTATGATGGGCTTATACATAGGTACTAGGTAGGGTACTGTAGCTTTGATCTACTACCGGTAGGTGCTGTTCGCAGTTGAGAACTATAAATCTTCCTGACCTACACATGTCCTTTTTAGGCCTTTTTGAAGGCAAAAAAATTTACAAGCATTTATTACCGATCGTTCATTTTTGCTTAGAAAGCCCTTCCAAACAAGACAAACTTGAAAACACGACATGTGTATTAAATAATATCAGGTTTGAACAGTCCAAGCTTTTGATGACTAATTACGATACGTATAGCACCCCTCTGTGCAATCTCTCTAAGCCTTCCAAGTGCTTCTAACTAGCAATAAAGTCCAGCTATAATAGGTGACTCGCTTGTTGTTTACATAGGCGAAATTGCTCAGGAAAGAAAAAGCTAACGAACCTACATTGTAGTCGTGCAGTCATGTCAACGAAGCTCACAGCTGAGCACGCACTATTAATTGCTTTGGTACAGGTTTGACGAAGCGAAACATGAAATGGTGATATGGTAAAAATTATTACCATAATAAATCTTAGGATGCATTTTTAAAAAAATTACTGTTATGTTCAAACATAGAAAACAATACAGGCATGAGTAGAGTTTGACCGCCCACTAAGGCTCTAACTTACCACTAAGGAGCTTTTGGAAGAAAAATATGTAAAAGTATGCATAAATTATATGTAAACCAGTTCAAAATAGTTTAATATTAACTCACTTTAACGAAAAATAAGCAAAAAATCTGACTAACTGGCTTACCATCCTCTCCTCAACCCTACTGCAGCTCTGGGAAACCCCTCAGAATTTTGAAATTCTACCCCACTCAGCCGAAACATGTACATATTTTAACTACATACGTACGTACAGTACGAACATACATAGTTCGGTTAATTGTTTTGCAGAAAAGCCAGGCTTTACAGTGTCTCAAAGCCTGAAAATCGATTGTGTGCACTGCAATAGCAATAACCAAATGGGATTGACTGTAGAAAAGTTTATTACAACGCAGATGAACACCGGACAGACCAGTAAACAACCCTCATAGGGCCACATGTGAGAAGAACAAACAAACAAATAAACAAAAACCCTGTATTGCTTGAAGAAACAAAATCTATTGATTGAATTAAATAAAGAGCTGCAAAACTGTACAAGTGCAGTGCTTGACGCTTGCATGCTAGATACATGTAGGTATGTGTAGCGTACCTGTCAGTGCCTGTCAAATAAACGTCGTTTTGTCTGCAGTTTTTATGTCCGATCTTTTCATGCGTCATAGTTGCGTGCATCCCCAATCGTGTCAGCCTGGGACAAAATATTAAGAGGATTGGAAACGCAGAGTCTCAGTTCCTTTGATCATGAGCTGATCCGGGCTGAGAAGTCAAACGAACCACTTTAATTACAGCGAAATTAAAACGGCCGCAGGTTAAAAAGTTCCACCGGTTTCTCTAAGTGTCTGTAGCAGCATTGACGCCCAACTGTTTGCGTTGGAGAGAACATTCTAATTAGCAGCTAGGATGTGCAGGCCCACGCACACACCTGTTTACATGAAGCATCGAAATGTCAGTGGACTTCATTATACTACTTCGAGAACCTTGATGACGCACTTAGCTAAAGGTCAGCAGCCTACTTCGATAATATTCTAAAAATAAAATGCATGCGGCATCAGTCAAGTAAAAAATGCAATGCAAAGCAAAGCGCTCATGCGTTCAATCAACCTAAATCAGCAATATTCCGCTCGATAAAGTGCCCCCCACCGCGCAGCCCGATTTGAATAGAGTTCGGTAATTGACTACCTGGCTAGATCTCACAAAAGGGGGTGTGGGAGCGTGACGCAGGTTGGGTGTTTGTTTCGCTGAGCTGCCAAAAAACAAAAACAACATCAATGTAGCATTATTTAGAAAAAATAGTGAATAGTGGCCTATCCAGGATCCTAATCAAGAGAGGGCTGATAAAATTTGAGACACATTTAAAGAGTGCCTAAAACTAAAGTTTGAGTTCGTGTAATACAGCACTTTACTGGCTTTGAATGTAGCTCCTTACGACATCCAACAGCGAACCTTTCAGAATTGTTCAAGAGAAGCCGAGAAGCGACAGAGTTGCCGGAAACGGTGAAAGCGCTGGCCAAAAAGTGTTGCCTGCAAGTGTGCGAGTACGACCAGCTGAAGTCTGTCTGCTGCGCAGTGGAAGAGAAGCGTGCTAATTACTGGAGACCATAGCTAGCAGCTGATGCTAACGATCTATATGTTTTATCGTGTTGTGTTTGTGTTAAAGTGCGTGAATTCAGTAAAAGCAATCAGTTAAGCGGGCGCAAGTCGAATGGAAAATTAGAGCGGCGCGCATGGGCGGCTCCACCTCCTACTCCTTTAATATCGAGCACTAAACGAGTCCGAGGGGAACAGTAACTCTTGACGAGCTTTCATTACCAGAGCTTAGTGCGCCGGCGAAATGACCTCGGGCCATAGAAACCTAGATTAAGTTTGAAAGGACATTTAGGCTCCTTGCTAGGTGTCAAGCTGTAGGCTGCTAGGAAATTCTAGCCCATGCGTTCAGGCTCTAAGAGGAAGCGATAAAGCTTCATTTGGTGAGCGCACCACCAATTTCGCGCCCTGTGCCTTAATTGCGTTTTGGTTCATTTGCGCCAGATGGGTCCAAACACGGCTTCTTGGAAGCCCTGCCACCCGCATATTAAGTGCCAGTCGCGCGTCACACAGCAACCGATGTGATCCGGTGGCCGAACCTGCCATTATTTTTCAGATACGCCGGATATTAGCGCGCCTGGAAACGATTATTTTCATCAACAGGGTCCTCCTCGTTCCTCTCTCTCCCAGGCTCTCTTCTGTGCCATAGACGATGAACTCTCGAAAATCCCCTCTGCTCGTGCCATTGGCCCTTATGGTTCTTCTCCGGCTCTCCCATGCCGCGGTAACTGCTTTTATTCATCACTCTAACCTATTTTAGCCGCATTTTGCTTCATTAGCTTGCAGCTCTAGCGTCTAAAGAGTCTTTCATTGCCTTATTCACTTTAAGCACGCATTGCTGCTTCTTTCTAGTGAGCTTTATTGTCTCATGAGAATAGGCTACAATTTAAAATATTAGGTTAATTCGCTCTCTGCCCCCACGCAAAGCGTAGGAGAGACAGGTCATTAAAATTGACAGCTGTAATACCGATTCGACCAATGCATTAGTAAGCTAATGACTGTAACTTATTAGCTTGTCACTGAAAACCCACACCTTATCAGTCTCCGACTGCAGTAGGTGGCAATTTCCGGCCTTCTCTTGCATAAGCGATTTCAGAGTTTTGACGAATTGCTAAAGAGCAATAGCTGCAAAGGCACGTTTGAGGAGCCTCGCACAGAAATAGACACCGGTCCATCTGTGAAGGGCGCCGTCAAATCGGGCAGCGCATTAACGCTAGAGTGCACTGCTTACTCTACGCCGCAGGCATCTATCAGGTGGGAACTGAATGGGAAGCCGCTACGCAATGGACCGAAGGGAAGTGACGCGTTGGAAAGGCTCGAGAACCGCGACATCGTCACAGTTCAGCAGTCGATAACCAGCTCGAGGCTGAGTCTGCCTTGTGTGGATGACACCGACGCCGGCACCTACACCTGCATCGCCGAGAGTCCATGCAACAGCGCTTCAGCCGAGGTGGAAGTCAACATCGAAGGTAGAATCCTCTCCTCTCCTCTCCTCTCCTCTCCTCTCCTCTCCTCTCCTCTCCTCTCCTCTCCTCTCCTCTCCTCTCCTCTCCTCTCCTCTCCTCTCCTCTCCTCTCCTCTCCTCTCCTCTCCTCTCCTCTCCTCTCCTCTCCTCTCCTCTCCTCTCCTCTCCTCTCCTTCCGACTGATTTGCGTTCTTCAGGCAAGAAAATGTGCAAGCCAGCCAAGAAAAAGAACAGCATTTTTCGACAGGGTCAAGCCCCAGTCATTACCATGTGGACCGACAGTCGGATGGAACGGCCAGAGGCAGCTGTACAATTGTTCTGCAGAGCCAAGGGAGTCCCGCAGCCTGAGATCAACTGGTACTTCGCATATCCTGAGGATGAGGAACAGTTCTACCCAGTCAAGATCGACTCACGACATATTGTAAGAACTTAGCAGTATTTTTAATCATCAAATAGCCAACGATTACCGCTTACATGGAAGGGGCTGCAACTAATCAGCATCAAAGGGTCAAATTTTTCAAACAATGACTTGAGCAGCAGGACTAATTTCGATGTTTTGCGTTTAGATCATGCCCAGCGGAGATATACTGATAAAAAGCGGTGGGACTGAAGTTCCAACCTTATACAAATGTGTGGCAAAGAACTCGTTTGGAAAAGCTGAAGAAATGTCGATGTTGTTTGAAGTTACGGTAAGTTGAGTGCGGCACTTTGCAAAACTTCTAAAGAATACGATATAACGAAAGCACTGCTCGCACGTTTAGTTGGAAGACATGGTCGAGGAATAGATGAGGCAGGGATCCGAGATGAGGCCAAGACGGGAAAGCACGATCTATACATAGAGTTTATTTGTTCTTACTGTGATCCTCACCCAACGCGTAAGATTGTTGTGAGTGTAGCAACACCGGTCTTTTCTTTTATGAACTTGTCTCTGTCACTCTATTTCGCTGACAGTGCCCAGGCCCCGCCCTACACTTTACTTTAGGCGTGATCTCAGAGTGCGGTCTTTAATGCACTGGTTTTGTTGAATAAAAAAGCGAGAAAATTGCCGAACGAATCCAATAGAGCCAGCTGCACTTGCGTCACACTGACGCAAATCAATTTAATTAAGATCTAATGACCAGCTAAAGCCAGGACACTGCACTGCACGCATCCAAGCCTATTTGCTTGCTCATTATTAAGTCTGTTACAAAGTAAGCATGTTTGTGACAAGCACTACCCAACCGCATCTCAGTAATGCAACTCCTGTGACCTTTCGCCAACGCCACAACCAGGCTTAGCTTATCTTCGGAAGATCTAAACTGAAGTTACAAGCAGGTGATCAAGAGAGGAGACAAATATGGCTCCTTCTAACCAGAAAATAGTACAAGGATTTCAGGCAGAACAGGATCAAAACAATAGTAGAATAACCTATACTAGTAATTGCAATGCAATATTCAATATTTACATAAAGTCATGTTTAACATCTATAGATATAGAAACCAAGGTCAAAGAGAAACTTCAAGAAATCTGAATCAGAATACTGAACATGGGCCGGAAAACTCCGCAGAGGTCTAAGGTGGTCTCGGAGTCTCAAAAAAGTTAAAAAAATTGGCTGTAAAATTGCCTACTTTGCGCAAACATTTTCAGCGAAGGGGGTATGGTATGGCCGGCCACGGGGGTGGTGGCATTGGCCGGCGAGAGGAAAATTGCTTACCATACCCTCAACCCCCAACAACCGCCTCTACTCCGTTTCAGCCCCCACAGGATTTGAAAATTTACCACCCCATCAGCAGAAATCTTAGCTCATGTCTGATGCAGATGTACTAAGCGGTTTGGCGGGTTGCTCGACAACCTCGGAAAACCAAAGCCACCCACCCTACCATTCTTCCAGACAGATTAAGGGCCCGCCACGAGACCCAAATACACAAGAAGAACAAGCAGCTCCAGTGGATGGATGGATTGGATCTATTTCTGGGCGGGGCCGTCGTAACCCCTGCGTTAGGCCACACCGCGGGCGCATCACGCACACCCATATCATCCTGCCCTTCCCTTGCTGCCTTCGCTACTAGCCTAAACACATGCTCGGTGTCAGTCTGGGCGGGTCTCAGTGGTAGCTGTCCCGTTCCATACATCCCAACACATGTGTGGCTGCTATTGTAGCTTTTAGGTGCTTAGGCAGCTTCAGTCGGTTCCCATTACCTACTGGCTGTCACCAGCTTTCAGTGGCCTGGGTTGGGCTTTGAGCCGACTACCAACTCTTTGCGGCCGAAGGGATGAACGCACGACATCGCGCACAGTAGCTCCAGTACTAACAAACAATACTAAGAAGCCACCAATATTAGCTAAAAAAGGCCTTTTGGTAATGGAGGAGTTCACCACTTCCGTTGTAGTTATTCAAGACATGTAGGTGTTTTCAGAACATATATGTAACAGGGGGTAGGCCAGCCCCCCGGATGGGGACCCCCCGAGACGATTTTTCCGACCGCCCGCTCCGATTTGTCTGGCAAGTAATTTCTTGACTAAATTTTTGCAAATTTTTACAATTTCAGACACAAGATTTGTCATTTTGTTTGAGACTGTTTTGACTAGCACATATTTAGCTGCTGTAAATTGCGATTTCAGGCCTTATTATTAATTAACATCTACGGATGTGTATGTAGCTAAGTTGAGGGTGGATAGCCGACCAGAGCAGCTGCCGAGTGTTTGTCTGCCTACTACAGTGTACGTACATACAGTACATACGTACATGCATGCATGTGTATTCCAAGTTGCATAGTCGGCTGGCTTTGGGCAAATGAGACCAATTAGCAGGGAGGGCGACTGAAATGAAAATGCCAAAGCAATCAACAATAACAGAAGCGACCGCTGCGAAATCTTGTCACTCTACTCAAAAACAGCCATTAACGAGCACCGGAGCTCGGCTGGACAGTCGCTTCTTCCTCTCTCCCTCTTATTATCATCAGGCTTTCAGCAGAACAGCCCACGTTCTACGTATTTGTCTGAGCTGCTGTCACGTTCTCGGCTACCGCAGACAGAGGTAAACGTCGCTCGCTTCGTGAAAAACGGAAAGCCTGATCCTTAAATTGCTGTAGGTGGGCGGTTTTTCCGCTCTGTTAGAAAAAAGGCTACGTAGGACAGCAATCCTATCCTGCTGAATGAAATGATGGACATATCGGCTGCAACTTTTGGCATCTGTCAGTCACAAATCGACTGTTAAGCTAAATTTTAGCAGTCGATCAGCTGAGAGTCTAGTTCGACTGCAAACAAAAATCTTCTGACAAGGACTAAAGTATCATAAATAGATTCTATATATTGTCCTCTAGTGCATTACTGATTTCTGGTAAAAAATGGAGTAAAACAACAACTAAATATTGTGTTAAGTAATTATGGGTCAAAATTCATACTTTGACCAAGACTTTTATCAGAACAACTAAATTCAGGAAAACTACCACTGTACCAAAACCTACAACAAAGTTTTCATTGTTCCTACAGTAGTAAGGTGTATGACCTATTTATGTAACATACATTGTATACTAGGTGCGTTTTGCGGATCATTATTGGTATATTTCAGCTTATTACTTAGCCACGGTGTGAGGTATTTTTAGCTACCAGAAACAACAGCGAATAGACGACCACTTAAGAGCAAAAATATAGATTTATCGCCCTCTTTTGAGAGCAAACGTAATTGGTTTTTAGATACAAACTAATAGCCTAACTAAACCCCACCTTAGACTGAAAAACGGTTCTCAAATCTAATTCTATGTGCTAGAAGTGCGCTCCAAAATCCCTCCCTGTGCGCTACTGGTTCAGAACGAGTGTGCAAAAATGTCTTGAATAAATCGTTAACAACCATATACTGTTTTAGTGACAGTACATATGGACAAGATGCAACATCAAAGACGCATGACACCGCTGTTTGCACTGATCTGTATATCTCTTCTTGTGTCAGTGGCAGCATTTTCTCCACAGAAATTCTGCCAGCGGCGCTTCCTTAGCCTCATTTCCTTCCAATGCCGACGTGTACAATGTCCCAGTGAGCTCGAAACAGGTGAGCGAGCGCTGTATGCAAATTTCGAATCAGCTACATAAATGGCAACCAATTTCGTCATAATGATGACCCAAAAGCAGACATGGGCAAAGGGGGGGCTGAGGGGGGTTGGCCCCCCATCAGGCTCTGATCTACCCCACATCAGCCGACCGCTACCTACAGTGGGAAAATATCGAAATTATTAAAACATATTAATATAACTATACATATATGTTTTTCGCCAATCAAACATATAAATAACACATATAGTTATATGTTTCTGAAAATTGAATATGCACATATTTTTAAACATAAAACATATTTGTGTAAAAGACGCTTATTCACATAAATTTTGTCTTAATTTTCGATAATTCAAATTTGAGATTCTGAATTTCCTGTTTAAAACGGTTTGCAACAATTTAGTTAGCATACTAAGACTCGATAAGTTTACGTGAAAGTCAGATTTTGGAAAAGTTTACTGTCAAACAGCGACCAAAAGTCTTGAAGTAATGAATTCCTATAGCAAAAATATGTATATGTTTCCAGAAACATATTGGCCTCAAAACATATAAATACAAAACATATTTGACATGCAAACATATTGAGAAACATAAACATATGTTTTCCCAAGAACAAACATATTTATGTTTTAAAACATATACATAAAACATATATGTTTCCCACAGTACCGCTACCCCCCATCAGGAATTTTTGGGAAGAATTTTGTATAGAAAATTATGATAAAAATATGCCTGGAATAGTGTTTCCGAGTAAATTTATTTTGAAATTAAATAACTATTAAATTGCTTGCTCAGCCTTCAGAAGAAAATAACTTGCTATTAATTTGTTTGGTACCCGAATTCGGAAATTTAATTTGATACAAATTTGTTATTTGATATGAATTAAATATAAATTTGCTAAAATCAATATTCAATTCCTGAGGAAACAGCTCAAAGCCTGGGTCGTGTCGGTCCAAAATGAGTTGACCTTTGTTTACATGGCGACAAATGGTCTACAAATTAGCATTTAATGAGTTGATATCTTTGCTATAGGCATGAACAAGATCATCTTTGGACTGAACTTGTTGTTTTGTAGCCAGACTTTGGTTAGTGAAGCTGCCGAACCAAACAAATTTATATCAAATTCATATCAAATTTATATCAAATTTCTAGGCCAATTTTTCGAAATTTAATATAATTTTAATTTGTTCGGCGGTCATCGCGAGAAATTTAATTTGTTATTAAATTGCTATTTACTAGGTGATTTTGGCCAAAACAATTTAATTTTGTTATTTAATTTTAATTTGATCGGAAACACTAGCCTGGAATAGGCGTAAATCAGCTCAGAATAGCTAATTTTAACTTGTTTTAATGAAAAATAAGCCAAAAAACCCTGATTTTCGCCAAAAATCGGACTTTTTGGCTTACCACCCCCTCAGCCCCCCATCAGGCGCTCCTACCCCCTCAGCCCCCCTCAGGAATTGAAAATTCTACCCCCATCAGCCGAAATGCTAGCCCATGTCTGCCCAAAAGTATAGGCATTTTCACTCTTATGTAGACTGAATGGAGCTGAAGGAGCTTCTCTCTGTCTGCTCTGTGGAGTGATATTCAGCGAGCATTCATATAAACAACTACGTACTGCATGCATACGGCTACCTCTACAAAATTCTAGCTAATTTAACTGCCGACTTGAATTTTGTATATATAAACAAGCTGTTTTGGTTTCGAGCCGCGACTTGCCTAAAAGTAGAGCACCTAAAACTACCCTAAAAATGCTTACAGGCGACAAGGTGTCAATTACACGGCGTCTGCGAAAGGAAACACGCCTAATCGCCGGTCGGCTTCGAATGGCTAGGGAATGTTGCGCTGGAGAGCCGTGCAGTTACAGGAAAATAAAAGCGGTCTGTTGTATATGAAGAAAGAAGCAGAGTCCTAAGCGCTGCAGACACTGCTCTAGATCTCTAAGTAGCGGCAGCTTGCGTATATCGCTACAGTGTGGTATTGCGACTAATACTGTATGTATAGTGCCATACAGTAGTATGTTTGTTGAACAACTAAGAAATTGGCTCTTCAGAGCTTATTACAATTGGAAACGTACATACTGTGTACATCTACTAGGAGTGTTACCCTCTAGCCAAAAAGGCCAACCCCCTCACCCCGGCCCAATATGCTAAATTCGTGGTTTTTCTAACTAAATACATTTAGAAGAATATTTAAAAGAAGACATATCCATGCTGCCAGAAGTAGGTATGGCCAAAGGTTTTGAAAAATTCACGCTACAGCAAAAAATATGCTAAAACCGCCGATAGCATGACCAGATATGATGATTTACGAAAAAAACCGCACTTGATTCCATGGAAAATTAGAAAAATGCGATTTATAAACATCCGTCTGCAAAAAACTTTTGTATGGCGCATTTGGTACCATTTTTAGTTATGGGCAACATATTTGCAAAATCGTGCTACAAGAAAAAATTTATGCTAAAACGGCAATGCGATTATTTACTTAATTAAAAAGCCGCACTTAATTTCACAAAAAATTGGAGAAATGCGGCTTCAAAACAGTCGCGTGGGTCCAGTAGCGCAGTTTAGTGTTCTATATTTGATCGAACGTTCGAACGCCGGCTGATTTTCTATGGCGCGAGTTAGAGATGTTCACGAGCCTAGAAATCGCCGCTCCGCTCGGCTCGATTGTGAACTCTATTAGTCAGCACGTTTGAACTCATTTGTGCGCAGCTGCAAGCTCGCTCGAGCTCGGCTCGCGGGCTTTAAATTTTGCGGAAAGCTCGATAAAATAGAAAAGTAGCACTGTACAATCAATACCAAAGGCTTTTCCTAACTAATCAGGCAATTTTTTTATGATTGGCAGCTTAAAGTAATGTAACAGACACAGAAATTAAACAAATTTTACCTCCAAACACACAATATTTTCAAAGTTTGATTAAAGTACACATTTTTAAGTTTGTAGCGCGCTCTGGGCTCGGCTCGGCTCGAACCGCGGGCTTTCTAACACCGTTTGTGGGGTTAACGGCAAAGAGCAGAGAGCCAATTCTTGTATCATTCGAAAGTCTGAAGTCTACTGTACACGGAACCGATTGAACATCTTGCGCCGAATTCGTCGTTTTTTCACAAAAAAAGAGGAACACGAAAAAATCCACGAAAATGCCAATTTTCAGTAGTTAAGAAAGAATCAAATTTCTGGGGACCATGCCAAACTGCAGAAACTAAAAAAGCCGTGCTATATAGGTAACGAGTTGCGCCGATTATATATCTGGTTGAGCAAAATTTGATTCAAGTCTCCTTTTAGTAGAAAAAGGGCATTGGAAAACGACGAATTCAGTTTTTGAGCGGAAAATTCCCTTCAACGGCTAAATTAATTATGATTCAAAATGTATCTTATTCGATAGCTCATAAGTACATCCCTTCAATAACAGAATTCCTCCCATTCCTCCCAACAATAACAGAACACAGAAAAAGAATTTGGGCTTGAAGTTGCAAAAACCGTTTTCAGACCATTTGTAGTCATATTTTTGTATTCTTTATACCCCACCGCGCAAACGTGGTTTGGCCATCCTTACCAGAAGCGTCTAACTCTTAACCGCAATACGTGTGCTTAAAATTGCGATTATTATTAGATAAAATGGGATAAAAAAGGATTCCAGGCGTTTTGTTGATTTTTGATACTTTAAACCTCCTCCCTTGGCATAGGAAGCCCCTGACTCAGACCTGTTATGTACTGTACATGTACCTATGACCGAAACGTGAACGCAAACTCAAATGGAACTATTTGAGCGGCATAGTCGCACTACAAATGTATCGTAAGACCTGACATTTCGCCAGCTGCTTGCTGCACTTTGTGTATTGTCCATGTGAACGAGTCTTCATAGAGAAAAAGAAGAACATATGTGAAATTGCTTTTGCTTTTCAAACTGTAAAATGTCTATCTGTGAGGTGATAAAAGTGCATCAGTCTCCGAAGTGAAAAAACCAACAAAAGGGCACCAATCACCCACGTGCGCCCAGTTAATTGAGCAACCGGTCGGCACGTACATCGGAATCAATAGACTTTGTCCAATTAGCAAGTGTTCAATCAAGGCCAAACTTCAAGAAGTGCAGGTAATGATAGAGCGCAAAACATAAAACGGGCCATTAGAAGGTATACATGCGTCACCAAGAGACATCAAAAAGGCGTGCGCAGCCACAAAAGCACAGTCGGAGAACTAACGAATCCTACTGGACACTAAACAATTAAGGCTTCCCTGCCGACTTGAAGAGACGAAAGGTATGAGCAATAGCAGGCAACATAAAGTGACTGGGCAATTAGTGATCTGCTCATTAAGGAAAGCTAGTCGGATAGAGAGCGGCAAGCACCTCCTGTTTGGCCAAGCCGACTCCTACGCAATGATGCCAGGCAAGCTGTGGTTGGTGGTCGTGGTGGTGCTGACGGCAACGCTGAGCCAGCCTGCAGAGGGAGAAGAGAAACACCGTCTCTGCGGGAAACGACTGCTCGAAATGATGAAGAAAATGTGCACAAAACCGGACGGAACAGTCTGCTTCAAGGGAAACTTCGTTGAACCAACCAAAAGAGGTAAATGCCAATGTTTTCTCAAGCTCGGAGCAACACCTGTGTGCAGCAACACAGCATTGTGAAGCACGGATGTGCATGAACCGCTTAGCATTTGCTATTGTCAGTCCTCCTAGCACGGCCCAAAATTTAGTTGGACCACTTTGAAGTGATACAGTTCGAAAAACTGCTTTAATCTAAATCTGGCTGGGTGGGTAACTAAAAAGGCCTTATTGAGAGAGGGGTATTCATGCCCCCCCTGCCTGTTGTTCGGCTTTATCAATCTATGAACAAACGGTTATATATCATGCTCAAATACAAAAGCACAAGTTTGAGATGGTTTGTAGAGTATGTAAATTGATGTCCCCCTCTATCAGCATACCCCGGTCGCCGAAAACTTATTCCTTTTTTAGGGCAAAATAGACGATTTTTGGTCCTCTTCAGGCGCCTCCTGATTTTTCCGCCCATGTATGGCGCGTAGGCCATATTTTTTGCTCATGGCAATACATTTCTTCCCTAATAGACAAGACAGAATTATTTCTATTCAGTCCAAAAAGCATGTAGTTTTTTCAATCAAACCGAATGGGTCCAATCAGGCAGGTCTGGTCTGGAGAAAAAAGAAGACAATATTGTTTTCAAGGCCTTGCAAATCGCATGTAGGAGGAATTCTATTACAGACAGACTAGATAAGAAGCAAATGGAACGCCACTTTGACCCGATCAGCGTGGACCTGCCCTTCCGGCGCTGGGTGCGTCAGCTGCGCCCCAGACCAGAGGAGGGCGTAGCTACCAAGTGCTGCCAAAATACATGCGAACTTAGCGAGCTCAAGAACTACTGCTGTGAAGATAGCCCAACGCCTGCCTAGCCAGAAATCTATTTAGTTAGGTCTCTGTTGTGCTACTGCATGTTTGGCTAGTGCTAGAGTGGCAATGCAAGCTGTATGCGAATTAAAAATAGCAGATTTGCACCTTCACCGCTCGACAGAACGCATCCCTAGAGTGGCTAGTTATTTCAGATGCAATCAGTAGTGCCGACTGGTACAAACACAGCTCAAACACTGACACAATGAGCTCCCAAGAGGAGAGACAGGCAGTGAAAGAACAGAAAAACAAGCAGGCAAAGTGGTCGCATAGAGCAGATTTTGCGGAGATCGAGGGATGGCGATGGCGACGAACCTATAGGACCAGCACCAGCCAGGGAGTGGCTACAGAGTGCTGCAACAAAAAGTGCACATACACCTATCTGAAGAGTTTCTGCTGTGAATCTTAGCTTACTTGCCTCTGCCTCCACTAGATCACACCTCTGGCTGCGTAGCCAAAACATGATTGCGTACTGTATGCTTAGTAAATCTTCAGTCATGATTCTACATAGGCAGCAAATACATCACAATTATCTAGGCTGAATAAGGGGGCGGAGTATAATCGCAACGCTCATCAGCAACAAGAATCTTCAAAAAAATTTGAGCTTCTTAGTTCAATATTCGGTTGTAGGCAAATCTAAATAATATTTCTCACTGCGATAAACCTAGAATAGTGCAGCTAAGTGCTGAATTGCACTGCCTAGTCTCATTACAAGAAGCAAGCGACAAAAAGCGGCGTGGCGCGGCTATGTCCAATTGTGGGTAGCCGCTTATACGTTTCTCTACACGAGTATAAATGCACCTATAGAGGAGAAACATAGAAGTTGCATGCATTCAAAACTTATTAGTAAACTTGAATGTGCAAGATATGTACTTCATTCTTCATACGTCATTCAAAAAAAGTTCCTCACTTATAATTAGGCAACCTTATAATCTGTTTATGTGTGGGTAGACGAAATCAATTAATTGATAGTCTAGACTGCACCTCCCTCAGTGAACGGTTGTCTAGTCTCTCAGACACTCTAAAGATGCCAAACAAGATGTGGACGATGATGCTACTCTTGCTTATGTCAGTGTCTGTGAGACCTGAAAAAAAGATTCGCTTGTGTGGTGGACGCTTGCTGTCCACCATGAAGAAGATGTGCACTCTGCCGGATGGAAAAATCTGCTTCAAACAAAACTTCATTGAAACGATCAAGAGAGGTGAACAACTTGTTTCATGTACATTATTGCATGTTGTTTTCACACATGTTTCTTTCTGTTTATAGAACTTATATTCACAGTCATGTCTACCATATAGTGCTGTTTATAGTAGTCCCTATAAAGAGCATTCAAAACCAGGATACTATAAATGAAGGCAGATTTTTATTCTGAAGTGAGCAGTTATCAACACACGAAAATAATACAGTATTTTTGGTGGTACACCTTGTTCGTGTGAAGAAAAACAGTAGATAAGTGCAGCCATACTGGTTCTGATGTACATAAAGAACCAATTTTCACAATTAGGTTGTAATTTGAGCAAACAACTTCACACATTGTGTAGTTAGTTTCTGATAGAGCAGCTTTTGTAGAGTGCCATATATACATAGCGGGAAATCGCAAAACCCTAAGTGCCACATACAGTACTCAGGTACTATAAATAGCACTATATGGTAGTAATCCAGACAAGCTGAGACAGGCGAATTTTGTGTGGTTTTGGCGAATTTCCGCATTAACAAATCGAAGCTAAGACACTGTTTTTCCAGTCAAAGTTCTAAATGACAGCTTTTAGTTAGTATCTATTCTATTTTAGTTAGTTAGTCATATTCTGTATCAGACCTCCACATTAAAGGCAAAACCTTAATTCAGCTGATCATAGCCTCAAAGGACAAAAAATCACATTCTGACTAAACAGAAAACACTATTCTATTCAAAATTCATAACCAAATCGAAAACTTGTTTTTTTGTTCCAAATTGTTTTTACGACCAACTACATGTATGTCACGGAAAGTGATTATTAGGCTTTAGGATTACGATAGGTATTGGATAGCAATGATTCCTACAGGTAATATTACAGGTGCTGATTGGGTGTTCGACAGGAGTGGCCGGGAGTTCAAAGCATCGAAATGTTGTCGAGAGATGTGCTACTTGAGTAGTCTGAAGAGCTATTGCTGCGAGGGCAAATGATCCGACACATTAATAGACTGACACGGACTCAAACTAATAAAGCATTATCAGGCGGCCGCTCAATAAGCAAAGCATGAGATAAGGAGGAAAATTACATAGACAACTACACCTATGTACGTAAGTATGTATACATGCATGATGTATACATTGTACAGTACACCTACATACAGTATGTGTGAAAATCATTATATGCCATCTACCGCAAATGCCAAAAGTTCAGTTGGCAGAATGGTGAATGAATGAAAACGAGAACTACTCGAAAAGGAAATGCTAGAAGTGTTGCAGAGCATATAATCAAGTGTGACGAACTGTAAATATACACTATATGTACGTCAATACGTGCTGTGCATTAATCCAGACTATGAGCTACAATCAGCCGATGACGCACGAATCGCACTCTCATAATCAATCTCCAACAATAGTAGCCGGACACAAGACAAAGAAAAAAGGGGGGCACGTGTCAGGTCTTCCGCCCGTTGCCCCAGCTTATTAACAGATTAGCCATTAACCTATGACTCTAGCTAATTGCATCAGCACAGCTGAGTCCATTCGTTCATTCATCTGTCGCTCGTTCTGCCCAGACGAAATGGATAAGATCTCGTTTGCAGAGATAATTCTCTTTCTTGTGCTCACAACCAACCTATGTCCTTCAGAACCAGCTCCACTTGTAAGTCTACAATAATTTCAGATTCGAAGCCTATAGAGCGAGAGACTCGTTTTAGGTTACAAGTAAAACCTTAGTCGTTGCCCAACTCATATTGAAAAACTACTTACAATAAAGAGTTGAGAAGTGAACAGTAACACTGAAATAATGGCAAATAAACTAGAGTTTTGAGTGTGTTCTAGTCAAAGAAAACTACATATAAAGTTGTTTACATACAAACCAGCTTTCTAGAGCAACCCTTATTAGCATTACTACTGTATACATACAGTATGCGTACACTATACATGCAGGTCCCAGCAAAAAGTACTGAATTGTGCACTTATAAGTACAAGTCAGCTATACATTGATTGATACAGTAGTTTGTTTGTGCTAGACTTTTCTGAGCAGACGATTTTACATACATCCTTCAATCCCGGAAATTCATCTTATTAGGCTAGTGAACCCAACGTAAATAATCGGTAACAACAGGTTTGCTATTACAGCTTTGGAGCGATGTGTGTTTCTTTAACGGAGAAACCAGTTAATGAAATACTACAGTAGTTCTGCTTACAGAACTGCAAGTTGAACGAGCTTGCCGAGCGACCAATTATCAGCTTTGTGGAGCAAGAAAAGCCACAAAACGTACTAGCATTAGCAGGCGATCAAGTGCAGCTAACATGTGCTGTCTATGCGATCCCTCAAGCAAAAATCTACTGGACGAAAAACGGTGAGCTAGTCGGAGAGGAAGGAGCTGAATACGACCTCAAAAACAACAACCCTGGACAGAAGAGTCTGAGAAGTGCAACAACCAAGAGCACCCTCAACATTGGATGCGTGACTGAAGAGCACACGGGCGTGTACGCCTGTGTGGCCGCAAACGGCTGTCAAACAGCTAAAGTGGAAGCTACATTAGCTCTGATCAAACAGCCTGGTACAGTTACAGTACTATTAGATCAGAAAAATCTCTATGTTACCTACACCCCAGTTTCAGAGGACGAACGCAAAGTCTGTCAGCACAAAACCGTTCAGTCTCCGCTGATACATCTGTGGACGTACTCAGCTATGGAAAAAGATGGAGGAAAAACACGGCTGATGTGCAGAGCTAGAGGACAACCGAAGCCTGTGATTGCATGGTTCAAAGTGCAAGCAGGAGGCAAGTGGAGGTCCATCGAGAAAAACGATTCCACTGCAAAAGTATGTATCTAGTTCATTCTACTGCTCAATATTATAATTAATATTGGCAATTCCCCAAGTGTTTCATTATCGTGTCAGACAGTAGACAAGACATCACTGGTGCTTCCTACCATTAACAGTCCTTTGTTCAGTTCTGCTAACAGCAATCTTTTTCAAGCAACTTCCCTCCAGCTATTTAATTAGAACAACCATGACGCTATAGCTATTTAGTCAAACTAACAAGAACTAATGAGGAGACAAGCCAGTTGAGGAAGTAAAACTACAAGAATCAGATAGACGAATAATATCAACCAGATTGTCGCGTCGTTGGCTCAGTGTTAGCTCGCTGCCTTGAGTCGCGGCGGCCCTGGCATCCCCAGCGGTCGTTTGTGGGTTCGAAACCTGTCGAGGCGACACAAAGCTTAACTTTTTTCCCAAACTGTCGAAAGTCAACAATAGCAAGTAATCTGGCGCTGTCTTGCACACAGCAAAAGCAAAGAGGAGGGTTATTGTTAAGGAGGCGGCTGCCGGACCTTCTGTCTCTTCCTGCTCTATAGAACTTGGCTGCCCCTAGTCCAAAAGGACAAAAGCTACAACAACAACAACAACAACATAAATCGATAGGGTGCACTACACTACTGTAGGCAAACTACATAAACTGCATAATTGGCAAGTTATGTATTTAGATTCAGCCGAACGGTGATCTGATCGTGCGAGATGATTCTGAGGATCCTTCCGGAGGCAAGGCATTTAAATGCGTGGCGACGAATCTGGCCGGGAGCGCCTCAATCAAATCCGTGCTCATTAATGTCCATGTAAGTACTAATGCGAAACGCATCTACACAAACATTAGGACAGGAGAGTGTGGTGAATTTGCAGAAATCCACAGGAGTGTTTAAAAACAAACTACTACATGATGCTCTGCTTTATAATCTATGTTTCAGCTGCTGTAAAGCCAGAAGGACGTCAACTCAAATGACAACAATATATTTGTTACGCTGAATTATGCAGCGGTAGGAGTTTGAAGGCAATAAAATATGTAGTTGTGTTATGTTCTGTGCGTGTCTGCATCTGTGAGACAGATCAATGATTACATAATAAGGTGTATAGAGCTGGCAGAGGCAGCTAATTGACTAGCTGTTTGATAACTCCACCGGGAAAAGGTGGGCGGGTAACTAGTCAGTCTCCAATTTCTGAGCTCATTAGGCTCCCATTGTGGCAGGTACACAGGTCAGGCGGCCCTCAAAATCCATAAGCCTCAGCGGCCAATTAGTACTGCTTTCTGCGTCAAATCGCATTTGAAATACTACCTCTGGTCGGTGCCCTGGAAACCACACTCACTCATTCGGCCAGACTCCTCACCTCCCAGCTGCTTAATCGCCCGGCACAATCGCATGTAAGTTGCTACTTCCGCTGGCTTTCGCTAGAGCACGTCAACAACTTACGTACCTAGCCACTCTGGCCCTTGCTCACGTAGCTTACTTAGAGATAAACAGAGGCTTTAAAAGAATTGATCAAATCAGATTTTCTATCGAAAAAATAGAATTGAGCTAAATTTACTGTAATACAACCTGAAATAGCTGCAAAACAGGACACTCAAGGTTACGGTCTGCTCAAACCTTTTCAGAATTTCAAAAACTATATATTCGGCTACTGATGTCTGTACAGTATGTGTCTGTCTTCTGCACCTGTTTGTCAGCGTTTTCATTAGTTCTCAAGCGAAAACCTGTCAGAACCACCTCTCTCAAAGACAGACAGTTTTTATCGTTGAGAAAAAACTTAGTGACAACCAAGTTCGTTTTGTATCTGCTTGAGTTGTGTATCCACTTTGGTAGTGGATGCCCAAAAATGGAAAGACGAGTGGGATGAAGACTATATTAGTGTCACGTTTTCTTCTTTTGTTCTCGCTTCCTTGGAATGCCACGTCTGCCCAATTTGGCAGGCGCATTTTAGATAATTGGATTTCAAAAGCCTTCCAAGACGACAGGCCCCCTACAAATCGTGTTGCAAACAGCTTCTCCTAATTCCAAACTGGACATGCCGCGGCTTTCTCTTGTTTTTCACTTTCTCTCATCACTAATTTGCATGCACTTCGGCGACAACCAGTTGATTTAAGCTTCGTGCCAGTTGGATAATATTAATTAGTGCTTAATGATGAGAACTGTGATAGATTGCATGTTTTGCAAGGAGCTAATTTGTAAGCCCAATGAACAGGCTGCAATGTCAATAAGATCTGCTTCTCTCTAGAGAGAGCATCGCGATGTATTGGGATTTGTCTCAAGAAAACCGTGACCCATGTAAGCAGGAGGTTTGTTTTCAGAGGCGGCCTTAGTTCTGCAGCCGGTTGCACGGCCACGTTTCAACAATGAGATTCCGGCATTTTTCCAGCAATGCTAATTCAACAAAGCCTTCTACATCGGCCAGGTAGATTGCCAAAATTCGTCTCAGAAACAAGCAAGTCCAACCGCCACCGACAGGCCTGTCAGACCCATAAGCATTGTTATTCATGGTTTCATTTGTCCATTCATTCTTGGAAGCAGGCCACCTGCTGAGCTCCTCCTAAAGGCCTGCTAAAAAATAACAACTTCCTGCCTATGGCGCGAAAGTAGTATGAAAAAAAGGAAATATATCGAGGTTGCTTTCAGGTGTTCTG
The DNA here is from genome assembly GCA_030248155.1 of Sabatieria punctata. Classification (NCBI taxonomy): domain Eukaryota; kingdom Metazoa; phylum Nematoda; class Chromadorea; order Araeolaimida; family Comesomatidae; genus Sabatieria; species Sabatieria punctata. The sequence goes on from JASANB010006892.1 coordinate 52,050, forward strand.
CAATGTGGTGGTCTGCTAGTGTGTGCCTTGTGCTGCTGAGCTGCGAAGTACTGCTGCCCAAAGCAGAGGCCGGTGGTGGGGGATTTCAAGTGTGTGGCAAACGACTTGTCAAAATGCTGACCAAAATCTGTCGTGGCAAGGTATGCGGCGGCATCGACACCACCAAACGTGAGTTTCAGTGCAACTGGCCGATCGCTCAAAGTTCCCTCAGGAAAGAGTATGACGCAAATAGCTAATCCCAGCCCAGTCTGGGAGCTGCAAATTAGCAAAGCTAATCTCGGCGTGGGCTGCCAATAGGAAACCAGCTGCTAGTTAAGGAGGAGATCATGCGCCATCTAACTGATTGCAGGAGGCACAGAGCTTAATGATGAGATCGGACTTGAAAGCCCGCTAAGTCCGCCCACCGGCATGTTGCAACTTGTGCAGAGCAAGCGCGGAGGCTCGACCACCAGCGGAATCGCAGACGAATGCTGCAAAAAGCGATGCTCCTACAAATATCTAAAATCCTTCTGCTGTGATTGAACAAGGCCACAAACGCCACCCTCACCTGATACGCAACGTCGCTGCATTGGCCTGATAACTGTAAACTACAGTGCAGTTTGTACAAAGTGTCTGTAGAGGTGGAGCGACGTTGCCTATCAAAGCAATAGACTCTTTACCTAAATTTATAGTTAGCATTCTATGTACGTGCGTCAGAGTTTTATGGAGCGTGCTTCGTAACTGTTTTAGCGCCTGCCTGCACTGTTGCTTTGTTGTACCTTGAACACGGGTTTGATGAGTGGTTGGTGTTCTCAGAGCCAGACAAGAGCCAAGCTCGCGCCGAGATTGGCTGTTGTCTGGTGAACTTTGTTTGTTTTTCTGTTTCTGCACTGCATTTTTCTGTTAGTAGCCAGAGCGGCACCCTTCTCACTACTACATACCGGACAACTGCGAGCTTATAATGACTGGAGGAAGAGGGAAGGCGGATTTATGAATGAATAAGCTGGCATGTCAGTTAGCGGCGCACGCATGCCATGACTGGCTGGCAATTTATGAATTAGTGCTAGGGACTAAAACGTACCACAATGCTGTGGAAGGCTCTGTTGAATAAAACGAACAAAAGCGTTGTTGTCATCATCTGATATTACATTCTTTCTCTGTATGTAGCTTTTAGTGTTTTCTCTTTTTATCTTTTTTCTTTTTTTTCTTCTTGTCCGATCTTGCCGTCACACCAAACGGCACAAAGCGTTCCTTCAGAACGACGTTGTCAGGCGGTTTGGCAATTTTCTTTGCTATTTTCTTGAATTTCACCTCGGCCTCCTCAGCCAGACCACAGCTGACGCCCAGTCGCAGCGTTCCCTTGACACTGGCGTCTGCATTTACGTAATCGTTAGATTTGATTTAGTCAACCTGATGTGAACAGGCCCGACGGGTCCAGTTACGTGACCATTTTACTACTGTAGCTTCCGTACACACCGATTTATCAGTACCATATGGTTACTTGAAACTAGAGTGCGAACAGTACCTAAAAACCCAATAACTCAATACACAATACCAACACCTGAGACCCCAATACTCAGTGCTTGCATAGTTGGGCCAAAATGGCATTTTAGTAACGCCGGCAAGATATTTTACACTGGGAGTAAAAATTTGAAGAGGCCTGGTTGGAAAAAATTTAAAAAATACAATGTAGTCTTTGCGAAAGCGTGTAAAATAAGCAGAAATTAACAGTTCTAGTGCTCAATAATGCATAGTTCACTCGCGCTTCTTATTTTCGAGGAAATCTTTTCCTAACTCGGCCGGAAAGGGTGTACCACCCACCAGAGCCCAGGGTACGTGCATCTACGGTACTGGTACATTCTGTGGTTAGAAATGGCACAATTTCTATTATAGATAAGAGCAGGAAAATTATGCTGCTAGCATTTAGTTGATTAAGGCAAAAACAGCTTCCAAAACCTAATCATTGATCAACCTTTTTCAATTATTCTAGATTAATTTTTTGAGTCAAGATATATTTATTTCGTTTTTGCCAGGTCCCAATTAGTATTGGATACTGCGGGACAAAACAACAATACCCAATACCTTGAAAACACCCCAATACCAGTTCGCACTCTAGTACTTGATTGAAACGTTCTGTTTGTCAGAGAGAGCACGTCTAAGATAGCAAATTCCTGGCAGAAACAGTCAGGCACTTATGTCAACGGCTTGACTATTAGAGAAAACTTCAATCATCTACTACTACCTGGTTTGCTGGAAGCTTCGGGCTCTCCAGACCAAAGAACAGCACTGGTCTGCTGCGAATAAAAGTTCCAATTGCAGTCGAACTTTTGTTCATCCAACGACTGCAAACAACCGATCATTCTCAATTAAGAAACAAGTGTACTGGATAATAAGAACCGACTTACAATTCCGGTAGTTCCTTGTTCTGTTAAGTTGGTAGGAAATGCGACACCACAATGACTCAGCTGTTCACACGTCAGCTAAAAAAACAAGAGAACTTTAATGAAAATTGCAATTCAATGCCTGTTGGTCTTGTGCTGGTGCCTACGCGCTATTAGCGTGAAGAAATTTGATGTAATCCCATTGACAAGTAGACTACATTAAGGCTGGGCCGCCCACACTAAAACAACACTACGAATCAATCTAATCTTACACTAGCTTAGCCCATTCTACTACATCAAGCTACAGCTTTTCAGAGAACACAAAGCAAACGAAAATAGCACAAAAAACTGTCTAGCCAAACAATAAAACTAAAACACAGCACCATTTCGAAAGTAAACTACGTACTAAAAGCAAGCTTTTATACCTGTTTCGGCTTGACTACTAGCCAATAGTCATATTGGTCGCCGGACTCGGCTGGTATTTCCTCCAATTTCACCGATTTCCTATCCGGTGATGACACCACCGCCGATTCCCGTTTTCGCTTTCCCATCAAAGTCTGCACATACAGACACGAAGAGTCACCAGATTAACTCTTTTAAATTAGACGAACAGTCAAGGCAAAAATTGTGCTCGCCAAAATTGGTTCAGTCAGACACTTTAAACGCTGTTTATGGTACCGGTGCCATATATGGTACCCCTACCCATGGCCACGAGTGCCGGAACCATATATGGTACCCCTACCCAAGGGTGCCGGAACCATATATGGCACCCCTACCCATTGGTGCCGGAACCATATATGGTACCCCTACCCATGGGTGCCGGAACCATACATATATGGTGCCGGTACCACTACCAAATATGGTACGAAATTTGAACAGAGTGGTACCAATGCGAAGGTAGCGATAATGGTACCGGCTCATTATATGGTATCGTCACTATATACGGTAAGGTACCATATATGGTAACACCACAGTGGCCGAATATGGGTTACCGTAATGGTGACGGTACCCTAGGTACTGGTACCATATATGGTACCTGCACCTGCCATGGTGCCCGTACCATAAATGGCGTTAAGTGCCCGACTGTACTTAGAGCAGGTTAACACTAACAGTAAGTTGACTTATTGCCGCAAAATCACACAGACAATAGGCGACAGTGGTAGTTTGAACCAGGAGAGGAAGAAAAATCTGTCAAACAGAATAAATAAGGTTTAATCGAGACTCAATTACACTTTGTATTGTACGGCATAGAAGAGTTAACCGCTAATTCCGATCACAAACTGGTTTCGACTTTTTCCGGCGAATCTGAGCGCTCTTTTTTCTCCAATTCTTGTCTTAGAAGACGCAACTGAGCTTCGTACCTCTCTCGCATAACGTCCACCTAAAAATAAAAAAGATTTCTTCAAAAACAGTACAAACTACATAGAGTACGAGCTATCGGTATTGGGGTGTTTTCTAGGTATGTATTGGATATTACGTTTTTGTGCCCCAATCCATACATGTAACAGCTCCGGGCCGACCTGGCGGTAAGGGGGTAGGGGGGGGTTCCTCAGGTGGGGGGTCGAGGGGGGTTTCGCCCAGGTGGGGGGGCCAAATTTCGAAAAGCTCCAAAACGCCTAGACATGCGTTTTTAGCACGTTTTTTTCAGTAAGGACGCTAAAAATCGCTATTTTAAGTTGCCAAATAGCGTTTTAAAGCTAAAAACAAGCAAAAAATGACAAAAAGAGCTTCCAAAAACACCGATTTTTCTTAAATATCAGCAGTGGAAACGCCAAATTCGGTGTCCAAAGGCTTTTCAAGTGAATTTTAGGCTAAAAATTAGTGATTTCTGACCCAGTTTGTTAATAGTGGAGCCACTACTAGTACTTGTATTTTTTGGTCGGGGGAGGGGTCCCTTAACCTGTCTCGGGGGGTGAGGGGGGGTTTGGCCTTTCCAGCAGGGGGTAACCCCCAAACCCCCCTAGTACCTGTATGCCCCAATCATATGTAATAAGTCATCCATCGATGAACCAGAGAGTTGGGTTGGATGGGTCTGAGTGCAAATTCTAGGGAGGAGGCTGCGGCACTAAAAAAACGCTCAAAAATCGCAATGTTTCGGCTAAAAATCGATCAAAATCGCAAATTTCGGCTCAAATACAGCGAAAAGGTGCCGTTTCACAGGAGACTAAAGCTCTGAAATTCTAACAAATTGTAAAAAACCTGCTAAAAACTACTTGCTAGAAAAAATGGAAGGGTGGGGTCGGAAAAATTGTCTTGCCATACACGATCAGATCCGATGTGCGGTGACATTACGGCCCTACGATCAGACCTCTGCGGTCCATTTCGCGACCCCCGTGGTTCGTCATCTCGGACGTTTCCCTTCTATCACTGCCAGCCACTCTAGCCATGCTATTTGGCGCCAGGTACTAAGAGAGTGCCATTGCACCCATGGGAGACAGACCCCCGTACCCTACCCTGGTACATGTATATGATGCATACATGTAACAGGTCATCCGCCGATGGGGGGAGGGGGGTTGGGGGGTCTGGCGCCGGCCGGGGGGTGGGGGTCTGAGCCAAAATTTTGGGGGAGGGGGGTGGGCACTAAAAAACGCTCAAAAATCGAAAAAAATCGCAATTTTTTGGCTAAAAATTGCCAAAAATCGCTGCTAATTTGGGCTGAAATACAGCTAAAAAGTGCTGTTTTGCAGGCGATTTTGGCAATTTTTGTGTCTGAAATTGTAAAAAATTGCTCGAAAATTTACTTGCCAGAAAAATCGGAGAGGGGTCGGTGAAATCGTCTCGGGGGGGGGGGGGGTCTGGCCTAAGTCGGGGGGGGGGCAGACCACCCTGTTACATGTATGATATGATGTGAAGCGAGTTTCAAGCGGATTTTAACTTGAAAACAGCCGAAAGAGCGACTGACTTGTTCCTGAAACCTCCTAAACTTGTCTCTGTGTTTGCGCTTTATCTTGTCGACAGCGTCCACCAGCGTCTGGTTGGCCAGTTTCAGTTCGGAGAGCATTTGCTCGCTCTGTTTCTGTCGGAGGTCCGAATTCTCGGTCAGAATCTGCACCGCGTCCATCAAGTCGGCGAACCGCTCTCGCAACGGCTCCGGCTCCACCGCCGCCGACGCGTCCGAACTCGGCGAAACGGCCGACTGAAAATAAACCACTAAGTCGATTGATAAGACTTGTTGTTGTTGTTGTAACTTTTTGTCCTTTCGGACTAGGAGTAGCCAACTGCTCTAGAGCAGGAAGAGACACAAGGTCCGGCAGCCTCCTTAACAACAACCCTCCCCTTTTGCTGTCGGTGTGTGCAAGACAGCTAAGGTTTGGTCCCCATTTATCTACTTGCCATTGCTGACTTTCGACGGCCTGGGTTGCGCTTTGTGTCGACTACTTGCCATCGTCTCGACAGGTTTCGAACCCACAGGCACCCTAACTAAAGTGCGTTAATCACTTAGAAATCATACTCTACTAGCATTAGTAGTACGTTTTTTAACTAAAAGTTAGTATAATTTATGTCCTAATTTGTTCTTTTAGTGCCAGATTTCCTAGTAGAACACCGGTAATTAGCTAACTTTCATCTTATCCAAAATAACAAAATCTATTTTTACCATACATGTAGGCGGTTTGGGCATACATGTAACAGGGGGGTCTGCCCCCCCCGCCCGAGACGATTTCGCCGACCCCCCTTCGATTTTTCTGGCAAGTAAATTTTTGAGCAAATTTTTGCAATTTTTTACAATTTCAGACACAAAAATTGCCAAAATCGTCTGCAAAACAGCACTTTTTAGCTGTATTTCAGCCCAAATTAGCGATTTTTAGCCGAAAAATTGCGATTTTTTCGATTTTGAGCGTTTTTTAGTGCCCTACCCCCCTCCCAAAATTTTGGCTCAGACCTCCGGCCGGCGCCAGACCCCCCAACCCCCCTTCGGCGGATGACCTGTTACATGTATGGGTTTGGTTCGGCGACTGCGGTGGCACCATAATATATAGCCATGGGTGCCGGTACCATATGGTACCACTACCCTACATGGTGCGGAATCTGAACAGAGTGATGGTATCGCTACCATAAAAACGGCGTTAAGTGCCTGACTGTAATAACGACTATTAGTTACCTTGGGCAGAGAGGGTCTCAGCTGTTCGTTGAGTATTCTGGCAGCCTGTAGCTCGGCCAATTTTCCATTCAGAACCAGCTCTATGCTCTGTTTGTCTCGCTCCATCAGGTAAATCTGACACTTGAGGTCGGCACGCTCCTCCTACAGAGAGAAACGCTTTTCTCATACTACGATACCACTTTTTTTTCTTCCAATGTGGCAACAGACATAGGCTTGGATCCCCCACCCCCTCCGATATTTTTGGCAGAAAATTTTTTTTAGCAAAAAAGCTTATTCCGTTTCTTTAGAATTTCGAAGACTAAAATTGCCTACAAGACGGCAAATTCTATCCGTATTTGAGCCGGCCAAATTAGTACTTTTTTGCCATTTTCAGCCGAAAACTGCAATTATTTTTCAGCGTTTTAGGTACCCTACCTCTATGGCAGGGGTTGCGCTAAGAACGCCCCTGACCAGCGACCGACGCCCCAACTCCAATCAGCGGCATACATGTTACATTATTACATACGGTTGTTTCGGGTATGGAACTAGAGAATAGAATAAAGGACCGTTTTAGTTGTTAGCTCCTGTTTGTGCGCAAGAAATGCGGCTGCATTGTTAGAACCAAAAGGGACAGGGATACCTTAAGCGAAGTGAGTTCTTGCAGTAAAATGGCGTTCTCCAAGTCTATTCGTTGTTGCTGCACGCAACTGTACGTCCCACTGAAACAGTAGATACTAAACTGACCTAACAACACTGTAAGTAACAACACTATAGCCGGCACAGTTGGTGTAGTGGTTTGGGCCGCAAAGCCACTGTGCGCGTGCTCGTGCGTTCACCCACTCGGCGGGGCAAGTTTGTTGCCGCAAACAGTTCCCAACCCAAGCCACCGAAAGCTAGTGACAGCGAGTAGGTAAATGGGAACCGACTGGAGCTGCCTCACCACCTAAAGCTACAATAGCAACCACACATGTGTTGAGACATACGGGAACGGGGACAGCTACCACTGACACCGAGCATGTGTTTAGGCTAGTAGTGAAGGAAGGGCGGATGTGGGAAGTGTGTGGCCTAACACTGGGGCTACGACGGACAATCCACCCATCCAACAAGGCTATAGCTTAGAGAGGCCAGCGAGAATACATGGACAAGCTTGGTTGCCCATGTATTAATACAGTCAGGCACTTAACGCCCTTCATGGTACCGACACCATATAAGGTGCCCGTACCATATATGGTACCATATAATGGTACCCCTACCCATGGCCATGGGTGCCGGTACCATATATGGTGTTGGTACCATAAACGGCGTTAAGTGCCTGACTGTAATAAATAAAAAGCAAAGCTGTCCACCTACCTACCTGCTACAAAAGGACGACTCCCAATGGTGAAAACTGCTGTCCAAGTCAAGTAGGGTCTCAGATAGGTTCTCCTTTTCATTCTGCAACTCCTCTTTCTTAGCTAGCAACGCCGCAACCACCTCGGCGCCACTGCCCAGTCCATCAGAACCGACCGTCTTTCTGTCCGGTGCCGAGCCAAAGCCCTCATCGCTGGTGGTCGGTCTGAAACAACCATTCCAAACTACTCTAGACATACGTTTATCATAATTTTCTATACAATATTCTTACAACAAATTTCTCAGGGGGCAGCGTCGCCCATGTTGACGGTAATGAAGAACAGAACACGGTAACTCAAATCCGAAAGAAATTAGTAAATCAACCAAAGCGGGGTGACACAATGGAACAACCCATGTCTGCTGCGGAGTAGGTCAGAGCCCGAGGAGGTAAAGTCTTAGCTAATTACTGGTATGTTAGCTACGAAAGAGGTCACTATAAGAAATGATCGCAAAAATCCTGCTAATTTTTGTTGAGTGGCGCAAAAGAGGGTAAAAATATACATTTACGTAACTTTCTGAACCGAACTTTTGAGGATCAATAATAACAGCGACACAAACCCCAATAATACCAGTCGGCATACATATACTAGGGGGTTTGGAGGGTACCCCCTAGCTGAAAAGGCCAAGTCCCCCTCACCCCCCCAAGACAAGGTAAGGGACCCCTGGACCCAAAAATACAAGTAGTAGTAGTGACTGCCAGTACTAACAAACTGGCTCCGAAATCACTAATTTTTAGCCTAAAATTCGCTTGAAAAGCCTTTGACAACCGAATTTGGCGTTTCCACTGCTGATATTTAAGAGAAATCGGTGTTTTTGGAAGCTCTTTTTGCCATTTTTTTCCTTGTTTTTAGCTCTAAAACGCTATTTGGCAGAAAACTGAACTATTACTGATAAAAAAACGTGCTAAAACGCATTTCCAGGCGTTTTGAAATTTGGGACCCTCCTCTGGGCGAAATCCCCTCGACCCCCCACCTGAGGAAATCCCCCTACCCCCTCCCCCAGGTCGGCCCGGAGCTGTTACATGTATGCCAGTCGGCACTCTTGTGTATCTCCCTAAAATGGCCCGAACTTAAAACCAATCGATAACTGACTTCTCAACCTCCTCCTGTTCCATGTCGGTCTCTCTGACCAAAGGCTGCTTCAGCAACAAACAACGAGCGGCTTCCAATTCTCCACCGTCTTGGTCTCTGGCCAACAAAAGAGCAATGAGCGCGTCGTTGAGCAGTTCCAAGCGGGCGGAGGAACGGACGGAAAGGGAGAGAGCGGTCTGGTTGGACTCTAGCTGGGCGCAGACACTGGCCAGGTACTCACTGCAGCAGCGGGACTCGCTCAAGCTCAGCTCTTGCACGTTCAACTCCGCTTTTAATTGATCGCAACGGCAACGGAGCTGCTCTAATTGCAACTGAAACTGGTTTAATCAGATAAGCAACAGTCAGGTACTTTGCGCCGTTTATGGTACTGGCTCCATATAAAGTGCCGTACGCCACTTAGGGTAGTGGCACCATATATGGTACCGGCACTCGATCCGATTTGCGGTGGTCCCTTACGGCCTACAATCAGACTCGAGGTCTATTTCGCGACCCCGTGATTCGTCATCTCGGACGTTGCCCTTCTTTCACTGCCAGCCACTCCTAGCCATGCTGCTGGGTGCCGGTCACCAGAAGGGCGGCCGGCGTGTCGATGCCATGATGCTGACAGCTCCCGACGGCCGCCGGTGCCCCCTACGCCAGAGGGCTCCCAGCATAGTTGGTTTCTCAGACAGCTTCTGACATCGTAGATCTTCTTCTCCAACGCGGCAGGCTTTTGTGGAGCGGCTTCGGTGCTTAGGCAGATCCAGTCGGTTCCCATTTACCTACTAGCTGTCACCAGCTTTCGGTGGCCTGGGTGGAACTTTGTGCCGACGATCAACTCTTTGCGGCAAGAAACTTGCCGCGCAGAGAGGATGAGAGCACGACGTCGCGCACAGTGGCAATGCGGCCTAAACCACTACATCAACTGTGCCGGCCGTACCGGCACCCATGGTCATGGGAAGCGTACCATATGGTGCCACTCCACTACCCTAAGAACCGGTTCCATATGGTGCCAGTACCATAAACGACGTAAGTGCCTGACTGTGTAAGCGGTTCGTTCGTTCTCTCATTGTTTGGCCATGCATGGTCAGTCATGTGCAAAGGGTTGACAAGCCGCCCAACACTTGCTCCGCCCGGCTACATAAATACCGTATTTCACTGAATAAATACATTCAGTAATATTAATTTCAAATTTTAATTTCAAACAATTAACAAAGAACGCTAATTACTAACTAATTAGCTAACCGGTCAGTAACATGGGGCGGTTTACACACCACCGCGTCTAGGGCCCGACCGGATACAAATTTCTACCGGATCCGGATCCGGATATGCCCACATCCGGCCGGATCCGGATCCGGATATGCCGGATATCATTGAACAACTTAAAAATTTTTTTGAATGCAATAAACCACATATACATTTCTTTGTTCTATAACAGTTGATTCAAAACAACATCTAATAATTGTAGTTCAAACTATGGTTGGATGATATCGGGTTTTTGCGATGCATGTGATATTGCATATCGACGTTGTGGTGCCAAAAGGGCTCAAGTCAAAAAATGCCGAATTTGGGTTTTCTGTACCATTGGCCAGCTTATTTGCTTACGCTGATAATGAGCATTTGTTATTTTCGGAAACTCTAACAATGTGCGTGTGGCAGGACTTGGCTCAACGCTGAGTCCCACAGATTCTCATGCCAAAAGGGCTCAAGTCACCTTGAGCCTTTTTGGCTCCCAGTGTTGCATGACTCAAGTACACTTGAGTCCCCCTTCTGCTTATTGTTTTACGTGTTTCTGCCATAAACGAGCATCCTTTAGGCTGAATACGGTAGTAACAACACAAGAACCTATCTCTGAAGCATGTGTACTATTTCAATAATGGGAGGGGGCTTTGCCAGTTGACCCAAGTGGTTTTGGCTTATCATTAGCAAAAACGTCAGACTTACGCAAACAGTCCAAAGAAAGTGCCACTAGGGTGTTACGGTGGTATCCCTGTGTATGGGGTCGCACATAGATGCAACTGCGAAGCCGCCAAATGGGCTTTGTCTGAGTTGGGGTCTGAGTTTAGCCCGGGGGTACAGTACTAAAAATGGTTCAAAAAATCGCAACTATAGACTAAAAATCGTAAAGAGCGCTCATTTGGCTCAAATACAGCTAAAAACTGTATTTCTCAGGAAATTTTAGCGTCTGAAATTGTAAAAAAATACAAACAATTGCTCAAAAAATTACTTCAGAGAAAAATCCGTGGCAAGGGATCGAGAAGTAATCTCTACGGGGATTCCATCTGGGGCTGGACGAAGTGGTGGGTGGTAGGGGGCAGACCCTGTATTGCATGGCGGAAAAATCTGGAGAGAGTCTGAGGTTGTCCCGGTGATCAAGAATATGCAAAAAAAATTGCTGTAAAATTGCCTATTTTGCTCAAAAAAGCGAAAAAAATTTCGATTAGGGGTATAGATGAGAGGCAGGGTGGTAGCAGCTGGTCAGGTAGGCCCCAGGTCCATGCATGTAACAAGGGAAGGCTGCCCCTATCCAACTTAGGCCGGACCCCCCCCCCCCCCGATCAGGGACCCCACCCCAAGATGATTTTTTCCGACCCCATACCCTCTGATTTTTCTGGCAAGTAGTATTTTTTAGAATGTCAGACACTAAAATTGCTGAAACCGCCTGTAAATCAGCATTTTTTGGCTGTATTTGACCCATACGTGGACTAGCATTTAGCTGATGGGGGGTAGAATTTTCAATTTCTGAGTGGGGGCTGAGGCGGGAGAGGAGCGCCTGAGGGGGATGAGGGAATGGTAAGCCAAAAAGTCACATTTTTGCTAAAAATCAAGGTTTTTTGGCTTGTTTTCGTTAAAATGAGTTAAAATAATCTATTCTAAGCTCATTTACACCTAATCTAGGCATACTTTTACTTGAACTTTCTATACAAAAGTCTTCCAAAATTTTCCTGAGGGGGGTAGCGACCGGCTGAGGGGGCAGGTCAGAGCCTGAGTGGCTGAACCCCCTCAGCCCCCTTTGTCAATGTCTGATTTGACCCCAAATTTGCGATTATTTTACGATTTTTAGTCCAAAATTGCGAGTTTTGAGCGTTTTTAGTACCCAATTCCCCTTCCTTAGAATTTTGGCTCAGACCTCCCTCCCGGCCAGCGCCAAACCCATCGGCGGATGACCTGTTACCTGTATGGACCCATGTATGGCCTCTATCAAGACCGGAGAATTGCCACTACACCTTTCAATCTAATCAAAAGGCTGGAAAAATCTTGAGGGACATGAGTTTCCATGGAGGAAGTTAAGTAGGCGAATTTCCAGAAAAAAGTCGTAAAAATTTACGGCGACGCGACTTGGGCTAATGAGGGGAAGAGGAAACCACTCGGTCCATGTATGACTAAAAGTGCAGCCCAAATGAGGAATCTATCCCATACCTAGTCTAATCCACCTAGATGCGGCCATCCAGTAACCTCTGGGACACCAGATTTTTGTTTAAAAACCGCTAAAATACGACCACTTATTTATTACTCTAAAATTCCATTATAGTGGACCAAAATTGATGCACTAATGCCTTGCACTCTTTGGCAAGTAGGAACAATTGAAAGACTCAAGTCATCAAAAAGGGCTCAAGATCAACAAGTTTTCATGCCAAAAAGACTCAAGTAAAACACCCCTTTTTTGGCAAGCAGCCACAGTGGGTAGAGTGCTAAATTGTGCCCAGAAACAGAACATAAAAACGTCAAAACACCTGTAGTTTCAGAATATCTGCATCTTTTGAGATTCACTAAGCACAATTTTTTTACCAGCGCGTTTGAAAACTTCAAACGGCTGTATCTCAAAATGCGTTTTTTCGACTTGAGCCCTTTTGGCACCACAGCGTCGATATCATATGCATGCAAAAATGAGGTATGTAAATATTTTTTGCATATTTGCATATTTTATCACCGCAGCTAGAAATTGATAACTGGACGCTTTCCAAGCATTTTCGAGTTTGGTCGGAATGTCTATGCAATCTTTAGCATTTATTAGGCATACCTATTTTACAGATACAGACCTCATCTGGAAAAAACAGAAGGGAAAACACTGTTTGGCATGAAAGTTCAGCTCATTTCGTAATTTTTAGATAAAAAGGTTTACATCACAGACTTTTGGCTAAATAATGTTTGCATGTTCAGATTTGTTCTCTCTAATGTGGTATACTTAGCCGACCTTTTGGTAGACCTGTCCTAGTTTTACAAACTAAAAAATTATTTTTAATAACTAAAACTAAAAAATTTTTAATAATCGCTTTTTATTGCAGAATTCAACGAAACAGCGTGAGTTTTATTACGAAATGCACTAATTTCATCTTTTAAAGTAGTAATTTGATTTTAAAACAACAAAAATACAATAATAAAAGTTGCCTGAAAATGGTACCAGTATTTTTTGCCAAAAACAGCTAAGTTATGCCGAGAAAATGCTTGTAAGGCTTCTACATATCCGGCCGGATCCGGATATCCGTTCGGGCCCTAACCGCGTCCCGGAGAGAGAAAATTTCCGCTTTCTTAAGGCAAAATAGGCTTTCTTTGTCGCGCGCTCATCCTCTCGGCGCGGCAAGTTTCTTGCCGCAAAGAGTTGGTGGTCGGCATAAAGCTCCACCCAGGCCACCGAAAGCTGGCGACAGTGAGTAGGTAAAATGGGAACTGGATCTGCCGTTGCACCGAAGCCGCTCCACAAAGCATGTCGCGTTGGGAAGAAGATCTACGATGTCAGAAGCTGTCTGAGAAACCAACTATGCAGAGAGCCCTCTGGCATATGGGGCACCGGCGGCCGTCGGGAGCTGTCAGAATCATGGCATCAGCACGCCGGCCGCCCTCCTGGTGACCGGCACCCAGCAGCATGGCTAGGAGTGGCTGGCAGTGAAAGAAGGGCAACGTCCGAGACGACCAATCACGGGGGTCACGAAATTGGACCACGAGTCTGATCGTAGGCCGTAAGCCCCCGGAAATCGGATCGGATCGGGGTGGTGTTCGAATAAGAAGTGGACACACCAACCTCCATGTTTCGATCGAGGCAGAGACTTTCGAGCAACTCAGCCTCTTGACTCGTTTCGGCCACCAAGTACTCCGCTATGTTGGTTGAATTTATCTGAAAGCAAAGCATGGTTTTGGGGAGAAAAACACAACATAACTCGGCCAGAGTGTCGGCGTGTTGCTGTTATGTTTGACAGCGCAGAACAGTCGGTATGTTAGGATTAGGCAATAATGGTACCGGTTAAACTTTCAGTGATACTATTTTTGTATTTTTATTAACAGATTAGCGGTCGGCTTCAGCAGAGTCCGAATTTGGTCTCAGTCCGCCTCGACCGCCCGGCTCAGACAACAACCCAATTGGCTTTTTTAAGTTTTTAGAAGAACTAAGACAAAAAGCGTTTTAAATGACAAAAACGCGCTTCTAAAACACTGTCTCGAACAACCGCGCCGAAATTGGTAAAATATCGCTAGAAAGGGCATTTTAAGCTAAAAAATAGTAATTTCTAAACCAGTTTGTTAGTACTGAAGCCGCTTCCAACTATAGTACTTGCATTTCAGTTAGGACGCCGGCGAATAGCCCCCTTCGGTCGGCCGTCCCCCTCCCGGAGTTCGTTTTTTTACATTCAGGCACCTATGGCACCACCACCACAGTCCCCGAACGTGGGGTACCATATATAGTACCGGCATGTCGGTAGCATAAACGGCGTTAAGTGCCTGACTGTTTTAAGGCAAAATATGCTATTTTTTTACTTTTTTCGGCACCACACGTGAGAGACCTCCAGCCCCCGGGTTTTTCCTACACGCATGTACGTCCAGACAAAAATAAAACGTGCTACAAGCGCACTTTCAGGCGGTTTCGAGATTTTAGCGCCCTTCCCTGAACCAAACCTACTGTTAAAAGAAAGCATTTTTATGCATACATGGGTCGGGGGCCCGGGGGGTTTGCCCACCCCCCAACTTGGACTCGACCCCCCCCCAAACGACCCCACCCACCCACCCACCTGAAGCCGACTTTTGTTCCTGACCCCACCCACCAAAATCGCAGTGACCAAACCGGTAGGCCCACACCCAATTTTTCGGATTTTGACTACCCCCAACCCATTTTTCGGGCCATGTATGTTTCTATAAGGTCATTTTACCAAGGAGCGCATCTATGGAAGAAAAGCACAAAAACAGCAGTTGTTTGTGGGTTCGAAACCGGTCGAAGCGACTGGAAGTAGTCGACGTAAAGCCCAACCCAGACCGCCGAAACGGTGATGGCCAGTAGGTAAACGGGAACCGAACCGGCGCTGCCTAAGCAGCTAATGGCAGCAAAGGGAGGGTTGTTTGTAGACAGGGCTACCCAATTAAAGGGCTCTGAAAAGAGCGAGGGGTGTCCTGAGCTGTCTGAAAGGACAGTGGAACTCATAAACGAACAGACAAAACAAAAAGCCCACTCACCCCCAAATGCGACATCTCCGCTCCGTCCACCCACTTCAACTTGGCATCGGGCGTGGGACTGAGTCGTCTCAGTCTCTTCCTCTCAGCCACCTTAGCCGTGATCTTAGCCGGCGAGCCGATCATCTGCTGCGGGTTCTTGGAGGGCGGCAGACCATTGCGCAGCTCTCCTCGCTCCAGCGCAGCACAGATCACTGAGGGAGGAGGTGAACAGGAACGAGCCGTGAGACCACCGATGCCGGACGAGTCGGCCAGCGAGCCGAAGCGGCCGGTGTCGCCGGAAGAAGCCGCGTCTTCTAGCCCGGACGGGGTCGGTGAACGACTGATGCGCGCTCGATCGCTGCCGGTCAGTCGCGTGCTTTGCACGTCACGCATCTGTAAAATAGCAAGAATGCACAAAAGAGTAGCAAGAATGTGTCGGCCGAGTTAGGATGCGCTGCACCTCTTAATTTGCCGACCCCTCCGCCTCCGGTAAGACTTAAGTCTTACCGGAGGCGGAGGGGTCGGCAAATTAAGAGGTGCAGCGCATCCACACTCGGCCGGCACATTCTTGCTACTCTTTTGTGCATTCTTGCTATGACGGACGGTAATTGTGCATGCGCTTTATTGCAGCGCAACCTGATTTCTGAGCGAGCATGACGTCAACAAATTTTTTTCTACAACGGTAACTCATTCCATATTTGGTCTAAGATCTTCAATCAGAACAATAACTGAAAGAAGTGTTCAATTGCAAGGCAAGATTGCAAGATATCTGTGAAATAAAATCAGGCTTTTTGTATTTGTGAAACTTCCCATTTTGGACGCAGTACACATGCCACATGCTTGCATATGCCAGACTTCTAACCTTTCTTTCCCTTTATCATGCTGCCGTAGACTTAAGAAATTAACGGCGGCAGCTATATTCCCAAAGACAGATTGAATATCCCGCTCAAAAATCAGGTTGCGCTGCAATAAAGCGCATGCGCAATTACCGGAGGGGTCGAGAAATTCCCGATCTAATTGTTTAACAGTCAGATTAGTATGTAATAAGGGTGCTTGGAGGCAATACACGGACCGGGGGTGAGAGGGTTTTGCAAAGCGCTATTACTCGACCCGCTCCTCGGAAAATTTTGGAGACCTTTTTGGGGGAAACAGAAAATTTCGGTCAATAGCCCCTCAAAAATTCTCGTGACCATTGGGAAACTGATTTTATACTCTCCACCAACCCCTCTCCCCCGCCGAAAAGCCATATACCACCGTTCGGATTTTTCCGGCCCATGTATGGTTTAGGCATGATGAAAACAAAAGAAGCTTGTATTTTATTAAACCCTCTCCAGTCGGTTGATCACTTGTCTCAGAATTTGTTTCACCATCCAGCTCTGATTTTTTTCAGCAAATTTTTGCAATATTTCTGAATTTTAGACACTAAAAATGACACGATTGTCTGTAAAAAAGCACTTGTCTGTCTGTATTTGAACCCAACTTAGCAGTTTTTCCGATTTTGAGACGAAAATTGCGATTTTGTTGGTGCGCTTGTTTTACGCAAGCAATATACCTACCTCTGTTGCAAATTTTCATGAAAAAACTGACCTTTCTCTTGAGCCTGTCGCGTTCCTCCCGAAAATTGCGAGCCATAGCTTTGACCTTGGCCAGAGCCGCTTCCAATCGTTGCACCCTGATCCTAAGCAGCGCGTTCTCATCTTTGATTTGTGGGTAGTCTTCCTGAACAATTATTTCTACTATTTCTCTTGCTGAGTTCAGTCTTTAATCTTTCTTTTATCTTACAGCTTAATCTAGCTAGATCACTACTTGCTGCGCAGATTAGTGCTCCAAGTGTAGATCAGTTTTGGCCAATTTTTGTTTCAAATCTGTTCTTAATCCTGGTGTATGGTCAACTCTTCTTATATTTATGCTTAATCGATATCAAATAGTCATATCTACCCAAACATATCCGTCAATCCGTTCAAATGCTATGATTAGTAATTAGTAAGTAGTTGTTGCAACTAACTGCGCACTTTATTAATTTCCTATTCAAGGATCTTTGAAAGTATATATGCAGAAATATGCATGGAGGTAGGCCTACTCATACGAAAAACTTGGTATGGTGGCTATCTTTCACATTGCAAAGTTCTGTTTTCGATATTTTTCATAGTGAATTCAATCGTGGGGTTCGGACCGGAAACTTACTAACTGCGCTTATTCTGTAGTTGGGGCAGCGGTCCACCTATCTGCATTTGCGCACTATTGTATCTCGCTGCCTAAATTTTATAGCAAATTTTCTAAGTCAGGCTTCAGGGGGAAATCGGCTGCGAGTCGATGTATTATGCGGATATGACAAAAACGCGTAATGAAAGGTAGCATGCAGTAATTAGTTGTGCATGTGTTGGTGAGTAAAATAATAATCTAGAAGTCAAAAGCACTTGTGTGCTACCATATTCAATCATCTTTGCTAAAGCTTTACAACTTGGGTCCCTAGCATTTACTGGATTTGGCTGAGGAGTCGGAAAACGCGTTAGCTGGGGTAGAGCTGAATATGGCATGTAGTAATTAGATGTTGATGTGTCAGATAATAATCAGGAGATCGAGGGCAGTCCTCTGATTCCAAATTTGGTCATTTTTGTTAAAACGTTAGAATCGGAGTGATCTGCCCAACAAATGTCCAATTTACAGCGGGCGCGCTTGCACAATTACTCGAGCAGCGGAGAAGTCTTTTTCAGTTCATATCTTTTGTCAGTCCTATGTGATGGCAAAAAACGCTAGCAGCGTAATAAAAAAGGTTTTGCTGTAAAACCAAAAAGTATTGGCCTCGCTGGGGCTCGAACCCAGGACCTTCGCGTTATCAGCACGACGCGCTAACCAACTGCGCCACGAGGCCATGACATTAAAGCTCACAAACATTTGCCATATTCAGGCGGGCGTTAGAAGCCATAGTGCGTTATTAATAAAACATCACAAATAATTTGCCTACTACAGTCAGGCACTTAACGCCGTTTATGGTACCGACACCAGATATGGTACCCTCACGTACCTCTGGTGGTACCATATAGAGTGCGAACTGGTATTGGGTGTATTGGGGTGTTTTCCAGGTATTGGGTATTGGGGTTTTTACCCCCCAATACCCAATACTAAACTGGACAATTAAAAATAGAGAAATATCGATGTTGACCTGAAAAATTGATCTGAAAAATATCGAAAAAGTTGATCGATGATTCGGTTTAGTAAGCTGTTTTCAAGTTAACGAGCCATCCATAAATGACGTCGTTCAAATTTTTCGGAGCCCCCTCCCCCCAAAATCGCCTTGTATCGTTTCTTGTGGATCCCCTCCCCTAAGGCAACGTCGTTTTCGGTTTACCCCCTCCCGATAAAAGTACAGTACATACAGAACTGTCATGTTTTCTTGTTAGCATACTGCGCAATCAATAGAATAAATCCCTACAACCACTCTGGGAAGCTTTTCCGCATTGTAGAAACCTTTGACACAATGTACTTAAATTGAAAATAATACAATCAAAGTTCTCTAAAATTCCGAAAAAAGCGACGTCACTCTTTGCTAACCCCTCCGCCTCTTGGTGTGTCGTCTATCGTCGCATTTCTTCCGACCCCCTCCCCCTCTGGAATGTCATCGTTTATGGACAGCCTAATCAACTAAACGTTAGTAGAATTTCCGAAAGTGTACGCTTTTCTAAGCGCTGCTACACCAGTAATTAATTTCTCTGTTCTTTTCTAAAATAAAAATGGTGACATTAATGTCACCGTAATGTACAAACACCGTACCCATCATGGCTATTGCCGTGGTGCACACAACGAAAATCGGCGACTGAATTACGAAATATTAAGTACCAAAACTGTTAATTTCGGCTAATTTTTCGCCTAAACGGCTTCTAAATGCTTTCTGAAAGGCTAATTTTTCAAAATTTTCTCGCCCTGCTTGGGCAGCGGCCCAACCAGCCTCTTAAAAATTTTTATTGCGGTGCCAAAATCTTGTGTACACAACTCGAATGTACCTGTCCACTGAAATGAAATTTTTGGCCCAGCTACACAAGTATTGGGTATTGGGTATTGGGTATTGGGGGTCTCAGGTATTGGTATTGGGTATTGGGGTATTGGGTTTTTTTAGGTATTGTTCGCACTCTAGTATACAGTGGGAAAATATCGAAATTTTTAAAACATATTAATATAACTATACATATATGTTTTTCGCCAATCAAACATATAAATAACACATATAGTTATATGTTTCTGAAAATTGAATATGCACATATTTTTAAACATAAAACATATTTGTGTAAAAGACGCTTATTCACTTAAATTTTGTCTTAATTTCCGAAAATTCAAGCTTGAGATATTGAATTTCCTGTTTAAAACGGTTTGTAATAATTTAGATAGCATACTAAGACTCAATAAGTTTAAGTGAAAGTCAGATTTTGGAAAAGTTTACTGTCAAACAGCAACCAAAAGTCTTGAAATAATGAATTCCTATAGCAAAAATATGTATATGTTTCCAGAAACATATTGACCTCAAAACATATAAATACAAAACATATTTGACATGCAAACATATTGAGAAACATAAACATATATGTTTTTCCAAAAACAAACATATTTATGTTTTAAAACATATACATAAAACATATATGTTTCCCACAGTACTCTAGTACCATATATGGTATCCCAACCTTCGCATTGGTACCGGTACCTTATATGGTACTACTCTCTATTCAAATTTCGCACAATATATGGTACCGGCACCCATGACCATCTGTACAGTACGTACCACAACAGTTGCCGTAAGTGCCTGACTGTATTGTGTGAATATCAAAGCACACGAACCAATAAAACATCAATAAATATTATTATTAGATAGATTCGGAAAAAATTAGAAGTAAGTTTTGTTTTCAATTGGCTTTCAACTGTTTTATGGAAAAGTGACGCAAAATATATTGTCAGTACCGTACTCTTCAGTTGTAGCCGCGATAGCTCAGTTGGGAGAGCGTCAGACTGAAGATCTGAAGGTCCCCGGTTCAATCCCGGGTCTCGGCAACATTTTTGATGAAGTCAACAAACAAAACCTACCGACTCCCCATTTGCTGAAAGTTTCGGCACTTCGGTTGAAGTTCCACAATCGTTCTTGGTTACCATTTCAACTGATTCCTCCATCTGGACATTTCGTTCGAACACACTCTGTACGAACAAATTCGTTTTTAGGCGAACACTTTAAATAACAGATAGAGGCGGAATTTTATCTGTATTCGCAGTTCCAAAGGATCTCTAACGGAGCAAACAGGGAGATAAGTTAGAATTATAGATCAAACTAGCCGTGTAGCGGCAGTTCAAGAGAGACCTGGCGGGGCTTAAAATTAAGAGTCGGCAGCAACTCCGTCCGGGCGAGCAAATCTGGCCATTTACGGACGACGGAGGATGGCTGTCCGTCTGGCTTATAAATCCGAGTCAATTTCCGGCCGCAGCCACGGACCAGCCGATACAAAATAGAATCATGGTGATTTGCAAATAGACAGGTCATTTATAACGCACACCCTGCGGGGCATCTGCTGGATAGAATTGACTTTTTGCCTTATATGTCCCTGTCTGCCAGCCCTGTCACTGTCTATTAGCGCTCTCCACCAGCCGGCTTAGAGGCGCTAATCCTAATGATAAACGGCTCGCTAGGGTGCCACCAATCTATGAAAGCTCTGTCCTCTATTTAGCATTGGCTTTAGATTCTAAAATTATGAGTAGACAATAATTTATGTAAACACCTGACCTAGCATGGATGGTAAGAAGAGACATCTTAATTCTAAAGTAACCGAAGGATGCAGAGACGAACAACCTATACACGCAGTCGGATATCCATACCTTACCTACAATGTACCTACCTACATTGTACAACAAGTAACAGAAAAACACAAAATCAGTGGCGTATCCAGCATTTTTCAAAGCGGTGTAAAATTTTGAGAGTGCCTAGTTGGGCAGCCAATGTAAGAAAATTTTTGAAAGTTTAGCCTTAAAAACGCATCCTAAGGCATTCTGATCATAAAATAGGCAGTTCTAGTGCATAATCCATTAGTTTCTCTTATTTTTGACAAAATTTCTCTTCCTACTCTACAGTAAAGGGGGCGTGCCCATTACAAACAACTATGTTTTCATAGGAAGAATGAAAGCTAACGACGTACATACGTACTTTAGACAGCTGACCACTATAAGAAATTACTGCATAAATTCTGCTAAAATTTAGTTGTGATTGGCGTAAAAAGCGCTCCTTAAAACTAAAACCATGCACCAACTTTGAATATTTTTATGGTCCCAGTCAGTATTGGCTGGGCGGCTCAAAAATCAATTCCCATCCCAACATCTTGAAACACTCTGTCTATGAGGCACCAAGTTCTACATGTACGCATCTTACGGGATGGTACCCCTAATACCCTATTGTATTTATGTACATACTGTACGTGCACGCATCACTATATTTAAATTTTCACTCAGGTGTACGGTACCACCACGAATTCTAGACAAAAATTCAGATTTCAAAAAGAGGTTTCCAGTGCTAAAAATGCTCTCAAAAATGGAAATTTTAGGAGGTAAAACACCGCTGAAAACGCCAATTTCGGCTCAAATACCGCTTTTTTTGCTGTGAATTTGTGAAAGGCGGATTTTGACTTTGGTACTGGCACTTTCAAAATCGTGTCAGCCAACGGCACAATTTGGACTTCGGCACACTGGCAAGGCAAAGTTCTACCGGTTGGTATTAACCAGGGGTATTAACCGACTGGCATCTTGCCAGTCCGCAAACTTTGAAATTGTGTGGCTGGCAAAGATTTGAAAAGTGCCAGTGCCAACCGGGTGGGGTGGCAAAGATAGAAATCCGCCTTTACATTTTTGCACTTATCTTCTAAGTACCTTTTCGAATATAGGTTTTTTAAGTGAAAACGTACCGAACCGACGGTATGATATTGTGAGTTGAGATTGAACTGGTAGAAAGAAGATGAAATCTGAGGTTGCAATTTGCAAAAGCAGAACTACATGTCGAGGCAAGTCGTATGGCGGTTTATTTATTAGCAGAGCGAGTGAGTCTTAAGAGCGACGTAGTAGTGAAAAGGGGCAATTCTCAGGGGTGAGAGAAGGGGTAGCGGTGGGTAATAGAAAATCGTTACAACTGGTGGTTGCTCATTTGAGTCCAAATAAGCCAAACAAATAGTGAGAGGGCGCCCAGGAACTCGACGCCAAATTAAAAATCAATGTCGCTCTGCTCTGATTGTGTCGCAGTGGGTGACACTTTCGGTTTGCCAAGACCATCGCCCAAACACACACATGGCACCTACTAGCGCTTTTGTGTGCTTATCTGAATCAGAAATTGTTGCCTCGTCGGCGCCTCCTGTGAATCATTTGCATGACGATTCAATAGTTTTTTGTTCGCAGCGGCTAAAAAAGACAAATATGCTTTTTCGGAGTTGTTCCGCGCTACAAAATGAGAAAATTAGACAGACAATTGAATAGGTTTTGAGACCGAAAATTGAATTTTTTCAGCGCAAACATTTTATTTTAGCTCTTTAATTTCGCTTTCCCAAAGAGCCAGAAAGATTTCGAAAAATGTTAATAATAAATTCCGAATTTAGAAGTAGTGATTTTATCACATTTCCTAGTTGATTAATAATGCAATCGGACTATTGTCGTGTGAGCTCAATTTCAAATCTCGCGCTTTGATTAGTGCAACCAACTCGATCCTGAAATGGATTAGCGCCTGAGAGTACGGTGGCTTTCAATTGCTTTCGAAAACTTTTTTAAAAAGCTAGGAAGCGTGCCAAAATTTGAACTTTGTTTGTTTGCTTGGGGAAAGCTGAAAGCTTGCACGATTGAGGCTTCCGTGCGGGTAAGGTTTTTAAATATGAATTATAGATTTTGCTGTCTAGTTAGTGAAAGACTTTTTTAAGGATGGCGCAACAACAACAAGATGAAGAACCCCCGAAACAATATCGCGGCAACATTGTCTACAGAAGTTTTCGAAAGTCAACCTCGCGGGTGCTACACACGGTGAAAAAGGCCAGTTCCTTATGAAACTTGATAGTTTGTTAGTGTTTTTACGTCTATTTTACAGCCACTTACCTACTTTAGTAATCCAATTAATTTAGCGTTTCCGCTGCTGTTTTTCAAATTGCCAAGGTGCTTATGAAGCATATTATTGTTTTATTTGTTTGTTTTATGCTTGTTTTTAGCTTTTAAACGCTTATAATTGCAATTTTCAGCCTAATTATCGGATAGAAAATGCTGGAAACGCATTTCCAGCCTTTTTTGTGCTTCTTTCCCTAGCTGCAATGCCTAATTTTAGAAAGCCACCAATCTACAGCGTTCAGTGACGAGTCGACGAGCTCTGCAGCCTCTGAACGAATCGCTGACTCCCTCTCGCTTCTCTCCCTACGCACGCCCGGACCGGTTCTGTTGCTACCGTAACCCGGCCGTTCTGCAGACCCCCAAAGACGCCAGCAGCAGTGATGACAGCGGTCTCTGTCCGTCCACTCGATCTGAGAGAGCCAGCAAACTGAAAGCTCGCTCGAGAATCTGGGAAATTCAGTCGCCGAAACGTCACGTGTAAGCTTAGAACTCTCTGTAGTAGACGACCAATTTCCAAGTCAATCACAATATTTGCTGAGCTGGGCCAAAAATTAGAATCGTAGTTCAGTGAACTGGTATTAGAAATGGCCAAAATTAGAACGAAATCTGAACAGAGTGGTACGGTTTATGGCATACATGTAACAGGGGGGTCTAGGGGTCTGCCCCCCACCCGACTTAGGCCAGACCCCCCCGGATGGGGACACCCCCCCCCCGAGACGATTTCACCGACCCCCCCTCCGATTTTTCTAGCAAGTAAATTTTCGAGCAAATTTTTGCAATTTTTTACAATTTCACACACAAAAATTGCCAAAATCGTCTGCAAAACAGCACTTTTTAGCTGTATTTCAGCCTAAATTAGTGATTTTTGGCTATTTTTAACCCAAAAATTGCGATTTTTTCGATTTTTGAGCGTTTTTTAGTGCCCACCCCCCTCCCCCAAAATTTTGGCTCAGACCCCCCCGGCCGGCGCCAGACCCCCCAACCCCCCTCCCCCATCGGCGGATGACCTGTTACATGTATGGTTTATGGTACCGGTACCGCTAATAACGCGAAGGTGGGGGTACCATATATGGTACCCATGGCCATGGGTGCCGGTACCATATATGGTACGAAATCTGAACAGAGTGGTACGGCATATGGTACCGGTACCATACATGGGCCGGGGGGTAAGGGGGGTATACCCCTCCCCCTCGGCCGGCCATACCACCCACCCGCCTCAAATTTTCGCTTATTTAAGGCAAAATAGGCGTTTTTTGGCCTTTTTTCGGGGGAACCCCCCCCCCCCCCGAGGTCTCCAACCCCCCTACCCCCCTCCGGATTTTTCCGGCCCATGTATGACCGGTAGCGCTAACAACGCGAAGGTGGGGTACCATATATGGTACCACCACAGACCTCGAACCATACATGGGCCGGAAAAATCCGGAGGGGGTAGAGGGGGGGGTTGAGACCTCGGGGGGGGGGGGTCCCCCGGAAAAAGGCCAAAAAACGCCTATTTTGCCTTAAATAAGCGAAAATTTCCTCCCTCCGGGAGGGGGTGGGTGGGGGGGTATGGCCGACCAAGGGGGAGGGGTATACCCCCTTACCCCCCGGCCCATGTATGCGTCGAACGTGGGGGTACCATATGTGGTACCGGTACCTTATATGGTACCACCAGAGGCCCCGAAGGTGGGGGGACCATATTTGGTGCCGGTACCATACATGGTACCACTACCTACCGTTCCGGTACCATATATGGTACCGGCACCTTATATGGTGTCGGTACCATAAACGGCGTTAAGTGCCTGCCTGTATTATTAGAACTTTTGCGGTATGTTATTTTAGATAAGAAGAAATAAATCAATAGAAAAATGGGCTGGTATCAAAGCTACTCTTGGCACTATATTTGCGGGAAATTTAGCTGAAATCCGTTCACATAGTTGTGCACCGCTAAAGAATAAACATAGGACACTTAGCATGGACCACCCTGTATTTTGTAGCTCAGTTTTCGGATGATTTTTTATTACGGTCATCATTGACAACGATTGTATGAGGACCACCCGCCCAGCCAGGTTGAGGGGAAATTACGCATGAGATACTTGTATAACCAGCCTTCGACACATGGTTGGGGTTCGTCCCCGGTGATTGCCTCGCATGTAGCCCTTTGTGGCTTCTTTACTGGTCTTTCCGGTGTTCATGTGCCTTGTAATAGCCCTTTCGTCTAGAAAAAACTACTCTTATCATTCAAAAACTGAGCTACGAATTACAGGAAGATTTTTGCGAAGAAATTTTGTTAAGCAAGTAGAGTCTATTTTATTTTCTATACTAAAGGTTTATTACAACGCACATAAACTCCGGAGAGACCAGTAAAGAAGCCATAAGGGCCACATGCGAGGCAGTCACCTCACCAGGAGGGACGAACCAGTGTGGTGCATTTTGAAAATTTGAAACTAGGTAAAGTAATACTAGGTAAAGTTGTCACCTAAAAAAACTAGGTAAAGTAATACTAGGTAAAGTTCTCACCTAAGAAACTAGGTAAAGTAATACTAGGTAAAGCCCAGAAAAACTAGGTAATACTTGGTAAACCTAAAACGCTCGAAATCAAGTCAAAATATTATTTTTGGTTCAATAGAACAATGATGAAGTTAGTGGAGTTAAAATTTACGAAATTTGACACATTTCAAAGAAATATTTGTATTTTATTGATCAAATAAGTCAGAAATTCATTCTCTGGGCCACTGTAATTGGGGGAAAGCCGGCAATTTGAAGGTTTGCTGACTGAAAAAGCCACGTGAAACTGAAAATATCAAACTAGGTAAACTTGTTCTACCTAGAAGTACCTAGTTATGTGGATTTAAAACTAGGTAAAGTAAAACTAGGTAAAATGGAGTAACCAGAAACTAGGTAAAGTAATTCTAGGTACTTTTCCCGAATATTAACTAGGTAATACTAGGTATACCTAGTTACCTAGATAAAAAGTGCACCACACTGGGACGAACCCCTACTATGTGTCTAACGCTGGTTATTCATACAAGTATCTCATTCGTAATTTCTCCTCAACCTGGCCGGGTGGGTGGTCCTCATACAATCGCTGCCAACGATGACCGTACAGCACTATTGATATTTGCAGCAGTAAGACGAGAATAAACGTGCCACGAAAATTGGAGATCGAAGTGAACCAGCTGGCTCAGGGTCTACAAGATCTACACCAGTTGGCCGATAAAATCACCAAGAAGGAAAAAGTGCGCAAATGTACTTACCACCCTGGCGGGCAAGAGTGAGCTGTAAATTATCTTGGTTAGGTCATTTGTCATGTAAATGTGATGCTGAGTTGTTATAATTATGGTACTTTCTGCTTAGTTATGCTACGTTTCTTAGAGGTTATGGAAACATAACTGTCTATAGCTAGAACCCTATATCAGTTCAGTCATGATTTCGTGACCATGACTTGTAATGCAGTCAGCACTTAACGCCATTTATGGTAACGACACCATATAAGGTGCCGGTACCATATATGGTACCGGTACCTATGGTAGTGGTACCATGTATGGTACCTGCCTGCACCATATATGGTACCGGCACCATATATGGTACCCCACGTTCGGCGACTGTTGTGGTACCATATATGGTACCGGTACCTATGGTAGTGGTACCATGTATGGTACCGGCACCATATATGGTACCCCACGTTCGGCGACTGTTGTGGTACCATATATGGTACCGGTACCTATGGTAGTGGTACCATGTATGGTACCGGCACCATATATGGTACCCCACGTTCGGCGACTGTTGTGGTACCATATATGGTACCGGTACCTATGGTAGTGGTACCATGTATGGTACCGGCACCATATATGGTACCCCACGTTCGGCGACTGTTGTGGTACCATATATGGTACCGGTACCTATGGTAGTGGTACCATGTATGGTACCGGCACCATATATGGTACCCCACGTTCGGCGACTGTTGTGGTACCATATATGGTACCGGTACCTATGGTAGTGGTACCATGTATGGTACCGGCACCATATATGGTACCCCACGTTCGGCGACTGTTGTGGTACCATATATGGTACCGGTACCTATGGTAGTGGTACCATGTATGGTACCGGCACCATATATGGTACCCCACGTTCGGCGACTGTTGTGGTACCATATATGGTACCGGTACCTATGGTAGTGGTACCATGTATGGTACCGGCACCATATATGGTACCCCACGTTCGGCGACTGTTGTGGTACCATATATGGTACCGGTACCTATGGTAGTGGTACCATGTATGGTACCTGCACCATATATGGTACCCCACGTTCGGCGACTGTTGTGGTACCATATATGGTACCGGTACCTATGGTAGTGGTACCATGTATGGTACCTGCACCATATATGGTACCCCACGTTCGGCGACTGTTGTGGTACCATGTATGGTACCGGTACCTATGGTAGTGGTACCATGTATGGTACCGGCACCATATATGGTACCCCACGTTCGGCGACTGTTGTGGTACCATATATGGTACCGGTACCTATGGTAGTGGTACCATGTATGGTACCGGCACCATATATGGTACCCCACGTTCGGCGACTGTTGTGGTACCATATATGGTACCGGTACCTATGGTAGTGGTACCATGTATGGTACCGGCACCATATATGGTACCCCACGTTCGGCGACTGTTGTGGTACCATATATGGTACCGGTACCTATGGTAGTGGTACCATGTATGGTACCGGCACCATATATGGTACCCCACGTTCGGCGACTGTTGTGGTACCATATATGGTACCGGTACCTATGGTAGTGGTACCATGTATGGTACCGGCACCATATATGGTACCCCACGTTCGGCGACTGTTGTGGTAACATATATGGTGCCGGTACCATATATGGTACCACTACCATATGGTACGAAATCTGAACAGAGTGGTGCCATATGGTGCCGATAACAACGCTAAGGTAGGGGTACCATATATGGTACCGGTACCTTATATGGTACCACCACAGGCCCCGAACGTGGGGGTACCATATATGGTACCACCACCCTAGGTACCGGTACCATATATGGTTCCGGCACCTTATATGGTGTCGGTACCATAAACGGCGTTAAGTGCCTGACTGTAATATAGTTATGGGTATTTGTGTATTACAGGGGATGGGGAAGGTAATGTAGGCAAATTTGTTTATTGTAAATTTAAACTTGTTCTTAAAGTGCGCTCTCAAAATGAAAATCCCCTATCTATTTTAAAACATTTTAACATACCCAGTTCATGAGGAAACAGAAGCATATTCTCAGCAAAAGTACCGTATGCCTGTTTGTTGCTATAATTGTACTGCTTGTAATGTAATAATCGGGTTTCATTCAGCTTGTTATGTTATATGATTATCTCATAACTTACTTTATCAAGCTAGAGCTTGTTACACTTTTTCGGACTTTAAAACACCTAGCATTACCGATCTCTGTCTGTTCTACGGTGAATGTTGTTATTCTCAAATAATTCGAATTCTTTAAGCGCGCCACCAGTCGATCGAACCAATAATAAAAAGTTGTTTTGAACGGCGCGTGTTAAACTTATTTTCCGTCTGACATGACAAGGGTGTTGTTTTTTGCGACCGAGAGGTTAAGGTGGCCAGACAGCCAACAGTCACCGCCTGGCATTGAGTTGCGTGGAAAATTCAAAACACCCAGCCTCTTGAAGCCAGGTGTGTCGGGAGCGGGCCGTATGTACGTACGCAAACAGTTGTTAGCTGGCTTTAAACTGACGCCGGCCTCCTAGAGCTGCCATTTTAAAGCTGGCTCCCACTTTATCGCTGCCGCCCGGTTTTCTCAAAACCTCCACTCTGTAGAGATTGGAGTGCGAATGGTATTGGGTAGAGGGTTTTGCTAATTGGGACCTTTAAAAATCGGGAATTTTGATCCGAGCCCGTTTCTCCGCCAATCAACTAAACTTTTAACAGGGGCCGGCTTCCTAAGTACATAGCACAGCTTTCCTACTTATAAACATCTACTTTTTTGCCATTTCTAAACAGACAAAATGTGCAAGGTCCGTGAAAAACGAAACGACAACACGCCAGATTTTGTACTGAAGCAACCGTAATCTAAACCGATTCGAAATAATCTTGTTTTGGATGAAAGATAGATAAACTATTGAAGGATTGTTGAGATTGTCATTACATAAGATTAGTTTCAGAGATATTTGCTCTCAAGGTCAAAATAGAGATTTTGGCGATGAATAAAAACGATTTTTCCTGAGAAATCAGATTCCCACTGCTGGGGCTAACGAGGCTTTACTGGCGAAGAAGCTAGTGTACGTATATCATCAGTAAAACCTCGTTATGTTACCCCTCTGCAATAGTAATTGTTTTATTACAGTCAGGCACTTAACGCCGTTTATGGTACCGACACCATATAAGGTGCCGGTACCATATATGGTACCGGTACCTTAGGTAGTGGTACCATATATGGTACCCCCACGTTCGAGGCCTGTGGTGGTACCATATATGGTACCGGCACCCATGGTCATAGGTAGGGGTACCATATATGGTACCACTACCTAAGGTGCCGGTACCATATATGGTACTGGCACCTTATATGGTGTCGGTACCATAAACGGCGTTAAGTGCCTGACTGTATTATAAAGTGCAACGAAATAATAGAAATCGCCTTGTTTATTGTCGGAATTTGACTTCGCTCATTTCATCTCAGTATACCGTCAATTATCTTACGTAGTATCGTAATAAAACTTCATCAATCTTTCAAAAATTTATTGCTCTTTCATTCAAAGGAGATTCATTCAAATCAGTTGGGATTTACGTTTGCTACAGTAAAAAATCTGCTGGGTTGTTTTTGGCAAACCCTATATCTGTTAACCATTTAACCAAAATACGCTTTTTGGTCGGCCTAAGCAAGTATAAGGTTTTCAAATATTCTTCGCACTCCAGTAGAAATGCCAGAAGAGTTGGAATTTCCCGCGCTTAAGTTCCTCAGTCTCAGAGCTGTTGCTTTGTGTGTGTTCGAGTGCAATATTGGCGGCCGAAGAATTAAAGACACAACCTGGCTGCTAAAAGAATGGGTCAACGGCACCAAATTACCTCTTAAACTGCGTGTAGAACTACTAAATTGCCTAAAGAAGGTCTTTACCGAGGCTTCGCTATGGATAGAAAAACATTCAGAAATCTTTCCTGAGGAGCCAAAAGTTCGATTGCGCAGATTTCGAGTGCACAGAAGTGAACATTTACGATTGTATTACCACTGCATAATTTGGCAGCCCGCCAAATTATCGATCGATCATCTAGCCACGGCGCATAGAGTAATCGAGGAGAGCGCTGATTGGCCAACTCTGCAGTTTCAATTTGCATGCGCCTATGCTATGGAGACGATGCTTCAGTCTGCCTTTGACAAAGTAAGACTGAGGGTGTTCAAACGAAAATTCGCTGGACATCCACTGTATGACTTTTGGACGAATATGTTGACGGTGATTAGGATGGAAGAAAAGTATTTTGTACAGGAGGGATTAGTACCTCATCAAGACGTGAGCTTGCTTTTTCAATGGGCTTTACATCATGGATTTCTGGAAATGGTACGCTATCTCTGGGATAGAGTCACACCCCCGCAAAGGGAGTATGCAGGTAAACAAAATCGTATGAACCTAAAGCCATTCCCTTTCCGTTTTATCAGTGTTCAAATTGCTTCTCTTTTGCGCTTGCAAATTTTAAATGATGTTTTCAGTTAAAAAAACCGCATCTGGAATACATTACTCGCCAGTAAAATTTGGCAAATGGCTTTTTAACGCGTGTTTTACGAATTTTTGGCAGCTGTCATTTCCTACCACCGCCGGAAAGTGGAGGTTAACGCATATAGCAGATTCTCACTGTTTTCTAAACGTGTTAGGTGCTGGATTTTTTACTAAATGAAATGAATGATGGGCCCATGGGTGGCCTAACGCTAGGGGTATTCCTATCCCGCCTCCTACAATCAATCAATCAATCAATCAAAATGAAATGAATGATTTTGAACGAATTGGAAGCAATAGGTCATTCTTTGATGTGGGATGGATTGGAGGTCATATCCCAAATTCGGGAGGAGTTTTAAATACTGTTCTTGTATTTCAGGAACTCTGCAATGGCGCGTTATCTGCATGGAAGCGCGCTACGTAAAAGTCTTTCAATTCCTCTGTAACGAGCTGTGCGCCATAAACCCAACCAACATGGCGCGTCTCACCTGGAATGCCTTCTACTCTTCCTTATACCAAATCCTATGCGAACAGGAGTCGGAAACCACGAACTCGCGCTTGGCCAAAGACAAGTGTTTTGCGCGTCTGCAGTTTTTGCTAGAGCACGGCTGCGCCACGCTTCGATCTAATTTATTGACGGCGCATAGTTATAGAGCTCTGAACAACGTTTTTTGGTACAAACACTCCGAGTTGTTTTCGCTGTTCGTGCACTACTTGAATAGAGACCAGCTGAGAAATGCGAGTGAGCGGTGCGATCAGATTTATCAGGCCAAGCCGACCGCTCAGTTGAGGACTTTCCAGCGGTTTCTTAGAAGAATGAACACTGTTGACTAATGATTTCATTCTGACAGTTTGATTTGTGAAACTTACGCTTATTTGTGATTATGTCTTATTTTGATGCTCATAACATAACAGATTTTATAAAAGTGTTAGACTGTTTGACTAGGGGGCGTGCAATAATTACATAATCGTGTACCCCTCCCCTGATAATAGCCTGACCCCTCCACTAGTTACGTAATAATTTGGCTACTCCAAAGAAATTTCAATTTTTCGGAGATTTTTAGCCGAACTTTGTGCGCTCGATTCCATGCAATACGACGTTTTCAATAAAATAACATCTGTGTGCAGTAACATATTGATAGTTTTCTTTTTGGATGAGCTACAACTTAAATGTTCGTCTTATAGCCTTTGTTTTTGCATAGAAACCATTATTTTCGTGGCTTTTTTTTTGCTTTATATTTACCGACTCTCTTCCGTAGTAAGCTAACCTTTTAACAAAATGCGTTTGCGAAACCTGCGGCACGTAAGCTGACTTTCTAGCGGAATGCATTTTGTGAAACGGGGCCCTGATAAGCTCCTAAAATCTAAAAATATCCGCAATCTGGCAGCCCACCAGACTAGAAGCTCGGTTTCTTATCGCGAGTCGTGTTTGTAAGGACAGCAAGCCTTTCGAAGTATAGTATTCTTGGCGTAGCTCTATAAATGGTTTTGACTGTTCACGTTTGGGGAGGCACGGTAGTGTCTACTGTTGATTGGCCTTTCCAGCAGGGGGGCAACCCCAAACCCCCGTAGTACATGTAAGAGGGTTGGGCACTAAAAAACGCTCAAAAATCGCAACTTTTTGGCTAAAATTAGTAAAATTCGCTTATTTTTGGCTGAAATACAGCCAAAATGTTGTTTTGCAGGCGATTTTGGCAACTTTTGTGTCTGAAATTGTAAAAAATCGTAAAAACTTGCTAAAATAATTACTTGCCAGAAATCGGAGGGGGTCGGAAAAATCGTCT
Organism: Sabatieria punctata; assembly: GCA_030248155.1. NCBI lineage: Eukaryota > Metazoa > Nematoda > Chromadorea > Araeolaimida > Comesomatidae > Sabatieria > Sabatieria punctata. The sequence goes on from JASANB010006892.1 coordinate 84,957, forward strand.
TGGGGGAGTCCCCCTGACCCCATGTATGCTGTAACGAGAAGGGCTAAATAGAAATCGTAAAGTGAAATCGGAGTGCAAGCAGCATACACAGAAACGCTGTGTCCGGCTAGTTGTTTGCAAATCGACCTGATGCAAATCACTGCGCCATGAACAGTCGACTTCTGATGCTCTTTTTGGCAGTGGCACTCCTGCTTCCCACATCTGAGAGCAACCGGAGACTTCAAATTTCCGGTAATCTTCAAACTTTCAATGTACGTAGATTGCTGATGGTTTCTTGCCCTCAGCTACTATTCCAATGGATTGAAGGTGCTTTCGAACTTATAAACAAAGGCTCTCTACTATACGTGTAACAGCTCCGGGCCGACCTGGGGGTAAGGGGTTTCCGCAGGTGGGGGTCGAAGGGGGTTTCGCCCAGAGGGTGTCCAAAATTTCATAAAGCTCCAAAACGCCTGGAAATCCGTTTTTAGCACGTTTTTTCAGTAAGGACGCTAAAAATCGCTGGCTGGCGGGGTGAGGGGGGCTGGCCTTTTGAGCAGGGGGTAACCCCAAAACCCCTAGTACATGTATGTCCTCTACTACAGCACTGGGCCGACCGTTTCTGCTGGGTGCGCTTTACGACGTACGGACCGATTCGATGATCCCCGAGTCGCTGTGGAACGAGAGTTTGATAGAAAAGAACGCCTACAAGCAACTGACGCCCAACACTGTGTCTCAGCTGGTAGCTGGTAGCTCTTTCTCAAGCAAGGCACTCTCCTTCGATATGAGTGCAGAACTAACACTCAGCTTCATCGGTGGATTGATCAAGGTGCATGGTGCAGGTAACAGACTACTGTAATTTTAATTTAATACTACAGTCATGTCTCGTTAATCCGGACCTCGTTAATCCGGATATTCGCCTTCCCGACAAGATTAGGCCAGGTCCCAATTTTCCCCCATGTTATTTGACTCGTTAATCCGGATCCGGATTCGTTAATCCGGACAGAAGATTTCGGGTCCCAACTTCGAAATTTGTATGGTAAAGGGATTCGTTAATCCGGATTTGGTAAATTTGGACAAAATCCATGCGCAAATTTTCAATTCAGATGTGAATTTTCAATGAATAATGCTTTTCGTTTAGTCATAATGTGATTATTTTTGCCTTTTTAGGAGCTGTATTCAGCTGAAATAAGTTTTTGGGTTTTAATTAGGAGGTAGAGCTGCAGAATCTGATATGCAACTAACAAAAATCTGTCATTTAGGCCTTTGACCCGAAAAACAGTGTTTTAGCTTTGATTCGTTAATCCGGAAATTCGCTAATCCGGACAAAATTGGCCGGTCCCAACTTGTCCGGATTAACGAGACATGACTGTAATAGTTTCTTATTAATAGTATTTTAATAGTAGATCAGTGAATCATGCAAAAATGCAGTCAAAAGGTTTTGGACACGCTTCAGCGAACTGGCGAAACAACACCTTTTGCTTGTATTTGCTAGTGTAAGTTGCAAATTTAATCAGAGATTCAACTCAGAAGCATTTTTTCTCTGGAAATTTAGAACCATTCTTTTTTAAATGACGTTGTCTGCACCAAATTAGTTTTAAGAGATTCGAAATTGCATTCGAACAAAAGCTAGCCTTGGAGAAATTTTTGTGTCTGAAATTCTAAAAAAATCGCAAAAATTGCCTCAACAAATTACGTACAAGTTTCTTGACGCAAAGAGTTGGTTGTCGGCACAAAGCTCCACCCAGGCCACCGAAAGCTGGTTACAGCGAGTAGATAAAATGGGAACGGACTGGATCTGCCGTTGCACCAAAGCCGCTCCACAAAGCATGCCGCGTTGGAGAAGAAGATCTACGATGTGAGAAGCTGTCTGAGAGACCAACTATGCCGGGAGCCCTCTGGCATATGGGGCACCGGCGGCCGGCCGTCGGGAGCTGTCAGAATCATGGCATCAACACACCGGCCGCCCTCCTGGTGACCGGTACCCAGCAGCATGGCTAGGAGTGGCTGGCAATGAAAGAAGGGCAATGTCCGGGATGACGAATCACGGGGGTCGCGAAATGCACCACGAGTCTGATTGTAGGCCGTAAGGCCCCCCGCAAATCGTAAGGCTTCCTTTCAGCCAGCTACCTAGAAAGTCACAGCGCAAGCAACTACCAAGCTGAAGTGTCGTTCGAGTACCACAGTCGCACGCACTACCGGCAACTCGGTATGGGTACGATTCGCAACGTACAATACCAGGATCAGCTGGACAACCCGATAGCCACTCATGTAGTAGCTGGAATCGAGTACGGTGTCAATGCCGTCTTCAAATTCGACAAAGAGGTCAACAGAGTCAGTGAACGGAAGCACGTGGAAGGAAACCTAAAGTTCGCTACTAATCTAATCTTTGGTAAGCCACTGTTAATAAGCATCAGAGGTGATTGACAGGGTGGACTGCACCTATCATCACTATAACATGACCTTGTGAATAAGAGATGTGCATGTGCCGGGCCGGGCACACATTTGGGCCTGTTTGGGCCGAAAGCGCATTCCTACTGCGAATACAGATTCCTGGTTTAGGCAGCCTAAGTGGTTCAGCCAAGCTGAACCTAACCGACAAACAGCGACAGAACTACAGTCGCATCAGCTGCACATTCATGGGGGATGTGAAACTTGCACACAATCCTACCAACTTTCTGGATGCGCTTGATACCTACAAACTCCTGCCTTCACTCATCACAGAGGACTCAGCCGTTCCTCAGACCATCCATCTACTGCCCATGTCAGAGTTCAATTCGAAAGCGCAACGAATTGTCCGTGAGATCAAGTCGGAGTTGCTGATCGATATCCAAAACCGCATGGAGATGTACAATGAGCTGGACCGCTCCATCGGTGACCTCAAGAAGACCAACAGCTACAACTTGCTCAAACTCTACAGTGAACAAGTTGAGGCCTTCCAACGGGTTGCCACTGTACGACGACTTCAATTCCAGTCCCAGCTGCTCAAGATCCTTCCAGCAGTTCGCAATGCTTCCATGGACGAATCTGCATTGGCCGCCACTCTCGACGAAAGTGAGACTGTCTACACAATGAAGAAGCTGCTTGACTGGACCAGTGAGAAAAACAGGGAAGCTGCCTCCATCGATGCCATGCTGGCTTGGGACCCCACTCTGTCCGTGATATCTGAGAAAGACTTTGACCATCTCTTGTTCGATTACAACATTCGATATGTGATATCGTTCACACTCTCCCTCTACAAGACCGAGGATAGGTTCACTAGCTGCGTCAAGCACCACTGTGGACAGAAGAATGAAGACACTGTCTGTAATGACCTGCGGTGTAAAGGCAAGTACTACCACTCCTGGCTAGATAACTACACCCTGGTGCATCAGTTGCGCTCCCAGTTGCACAACTTCCAGCAACTGGTGCAGACAAACCGTGCGGCCGGCATGAGCAAGACAGCGATGATAATCAGAGAAGAATTGAACCTAACCAGTTCATACCAAAGTCTGAGGCTAGAAGTGTTTGAAAATAGCAAATTGGTAGATCAAGCACCACAACTGCCACTGGTGCAGCAGCTGACAGCACAGATCAGCTCCAACTGCACCATCCTGCTCAAGTGGAACCTGACTTCCCCTGAATTTTCAGTGAAGTGGGGTGACCACTTCACCATCAAGTACAGAGAAGATGCTATTCATGACTACGTTTCCATCGACGTGCCAGCTGATCAACACCAAGTGATCATTCCTTTTCACAACAGTAAGTGGCTCAAGACCTGCACAGGCCTGGCCTGTAGAGGATTTCAGCTCGGCCCAGCCACGAAACGCCGGGGGGCTGGGCGACCAAAAAGGCGGTCCATGCAGGTCTCTACTCGAGACCCTATTTTGTCATATTATTGTTGGCACTCTAATCAAATGACTGCCTTTTGTATCTAGGAGAACCTTCTAAAATTACCAACTGATCTGCTTTAGAATTTGAATTGATCGTTCAGGCCTATTCTGCATTCGGAATCTATGCCACTCACATGAAGAAGTTCAGTGAATTTGGACAGTCATCATCATGTTCCACGCATTCAAAACGTATTTAATCTTCCAATTGAGAAACAGAATCACTGTAAAAAGCGTTTCAGCCCCAAAAGCAATTCTGATTATTGGTGGCTTGGAGAAAGCTGCACAATCAACAATGGAGCTGTTCTATCCCACTAACCCTGCATTGAACAGATTGCTCATTGCCAACATGGTTCAGCCTCGTCACCTGCACACCAGCATCGTCACTGACAAAGGTACAGTGCTGACAGTCGGAGGTGTCTTCTCCCATTACCTCAGCTCCACCGAGACCTACACCCCTGGAGAGGCGATAGCTCGTTCTGGACCTGTTCTCAACACAGCCAGACAGACTCCCAGCGCGGCTGTGGCTGACAGCACAATCTACGTGTGTGGAGGATACAATGGCAACCGATTGAAGTCCTGCGAACGCCTGACAAAAAGAGCTGCAAACTGGAGCTTCATAGCAAACATGAACGAGGTCCGAGACGAACCAGCTCTAGTTGCTCTCAACCGCCAGCTCTATGCCATTGGCGGCTACGACGGTAGCAAACCACTCAGCTCAGTAGGGCGCTACAGTGCTGGCAGCAACTCTTGGGCGTTCGTTCGATCGACCAAGACGGCTCGTCGTGCTCATGCTGCTGCTGCTCTGAATGGCCACATCTATGTTTGTGGTGGCCTGGGCCTCAAGTCATGCGAGAAATATGACCCACAACGTGACAACTGGGTCTCTGTTGATGAAATGATTCTAGTGCGTTATTACTTTTCACTTGTGGCTTTGAATGGCAAGTTGTATGCTGTGGGGGGAGAGGGTGATAGTAGTAGCCGGGTTACAGTGGAGGAGTATGATCCACTGCTGAACAAGTGGTCTGTGATGAACACTAAATTAATTGAACCCCGCCATCAATCTTCTGCTGTGGTGGTGTAGAATGCACTATACACATAGGCTAGGCTGTAGGCTAGTTTTTAATTCTGATTGGGTTATTTACTTGTTATGGCAGATATCATGAATAAAACTTTTGCAGTTGTATTTACAGTTCTCAGCAAATCTACACAACACTTGATAGCCCGATGGAAACTACTGTTGGAAAGTCCAGGGTTAAAAAATAGGTTCAGGTTAAAGTCAAGTCCAACATCGAAATTTCAGGTTCAAGTCCAGGTTCAAGTTCATCTTCTAAAAACATGGACAATAGGTTCTGATATTTCCAAAAACTGTAGAAATTTTGTGCTGCTTGCAACTTTTCTGAACTACAAGCATTTCAATTGGCAGCGAAAAACATAGATCAGACTTTACAGGGCAGTGTACTTTCGTTTCCTGACATTTTCAGTTTGAAAAATAGGTTTGTGCAATGAAACAGAAAATTTTTTACATAGTTTGCCTAAAAATTGCACTCGAAATTTGAACCTAATGAGTAGTAAGTCCAAAAAAACGGAACAGGTTCAAGTCTGGCTGAAATATAATAGGTTCAGGTTCGGGTTCAAGTCCATAAATTTCAGGTTAAAAAGCTACTAATTGATCCAGGTTCAGTCGGACTTGTCAACAGTAATGGAAACATACAAAATAAGATTATAAATTACATTAAATAATTTTTATGGTTCCTGACATTGAATCGATCTGCGAACGGATGTAACAGAAAACCAACACAATTACGTTCTTTTTGATGTGCAATTAGAATTTCCGTGGGTCACCATGATTATTTAGTTTTCGGCTGACCGAATCAGTAGCAGTTGAAATTTTAGCGCAAGACTTGTACAGTAGGTACAAAAAGGTCGTTAATAAATGCTGAGAATATGAGCTATATCGAGGCAGTGCTGACCGAGCGCTAACGAATTAATGGTATGCATACTGTACGAAAGTATTTTGCTATCAGTCAGATGAGCTGACAATATTTACCGAATCTCTTCCGTAGTATCTAACTTTCTAGCAGAATGCATTTTGCGAAACTTTGCGCACGTAAGCTGACTTTCTAGCAGAATGCATTTTGTGAAACGGGGGCCTGATAAGCTCCGAAAATCTAAAAATATCCGCAATCTGGCAGCTAACCAGACTAGAAGCTCGGTTTCTTATCACGAGTGCGTTGTTTATAAGGGCAGCGAGCCTTTCGAAGCTTAGTCTGGCTACTAAGTGGGCCTTTGGCTGTTCAGCTCTGGAGACACGGCTCTACTTGTGTCCCTGAACAGACAAAGGCACACAGCGGTTCTATCTAAACCAGCTGAATAAAAACCGGTCTTGCCTGTGAATGCCTCTTTGGTATTTTAGTTAACTAAATTATTTTGCAAAGCATGCTTTAACGATTTGCGTAGAAAAGCTGGCCTTCCATTTCCTTGTCATTTTCGATGTACTGATCGAGAAAACCTATAATACCGCAGCGCTATGACTTCTTGTGATTGCTTTTGAGGGCGCTATTATTGGAGCGTGCGCGTTTATTATTTCAATGCTACATTGGCCATCTCAAGTATCCTCATTTTTCTGAAAATACAGAGTATTTTTGTCTTAAGCACAAGCGATCTGTATGTGGGTTTTAGTCTGACTAATGTTTGCAAGCTTAATCGCGTTTTATTAGAATGGGAGCGCTATTATTAGAAGGGCGCTACTATTAGAGCGTGCGCTTTTACATTTTCGAGCTTTCGTAAAGGGCGCTACTATTGGAGCGGTGCTAGTGTTGGAGCTTGCGCTTTTATTATAAGTTTTACGGTAGTGCGTAAGCGGTGTGGGAAATGTACCGTAGTCTACTGTTGCTAAGTAAATTTATTTGAAATATAATTAAATAACAAAATTTACTTACCATATCTCAGTGAAATCTAATTTAATTATAATTTACCTACCACATTAAATTAAATTAAGTATATTTAAAATAGGCCTGATTTTGGTGGCTAACACCCTCAGCTTTGCTTACATCTAAAAAAGGATGCTATAACAGTTATCTAGAATGAAAACCAAACGAGGGTGTTACAGGTTAAGTCAACAACAGACATGGACAGGATGGGTTTCCGTTGCATCAAAGCTTTTGGGTACAAAAAATATCAGTAAAAAAGGGGTTAAAGTCGCACTTTTCTGGTAAAAGTGGCAAATATGTGATCGAAAAGCTAAAACAGTGATAATCAGAAATTGGTTTAAAATTTCAAAAGAGCTGAGAGTTGATACCAAAAATGAAAATCCTCCCAGGGCAAAGTCCGTCAGAACCACAGTTGCAAAGTAGAAAGTGAAGGCAGGATAGAACCGCTGTGTCCCTGCTGTTGTCTACAGTGTCACTTGATGGTGCATCACATGATGAAGAGCCAGCTTCTGATGGTCGGTTTGGCAGTGGCATTCATGCTTTGCAGATCTGCTGCCGCTCAGGACAACAGGAAAGCTAAAGTCCCTGGTAATTATAAAAAGTTCTAACAACAGAGTGGTATTTTATACCCTGATCCAAACAAGGGACATGAAATATGGGGGACTGGGGAGTTCTGCCCATAGAAATAGTTGGAGGAACGGAGGAATTTCAAATCACTCTTTTACATCAGAAATTGGTGTCTAGTTTCAAAGTTGCACGCCAATCAATCAATCAACACAGGGAATATCTCCTTTGCAGCACTGGGTCGGCCGTTTGTACTGGGTGGGCTGTATGACCTGCGAAGCGATATGCTGATCCCTGAGTCACTATGGGATGAGAAGACGATCGAGAAGGACGCTCACAAGGAACCCAGATCCAACACCAGGATTGATATGACAACTGACAGTTCGTTCTCGAGCAAGGCAAACTTATTCGAGCTGAGTGCAGAAATCAGAGCCACCTTCCTCGCTGGTCTGTTCAAGGTGCATGGCGCAGGTAAGTTTCCAATGGTTATGCCCTGTACAAGCTACGCGCGTAATCTCTGAACGCCAATCACACTTTGTGTTGTGGTAGCAAGAGTCAGATCTTTGCAGCCGACTACCTAGAAAGTCATAGTTCGGACAACTACCAAGCCGAACTGGCGTATAAGTACCAGCGCTTCACCCACTTCCGGAAACTGGGCATGAACACGATTCAGAATGTGCAGTACAATGACCGGTTGAAAGACCAGACCGCCACTCATGTAGTTGCCGAAATCGAGTACGGTGCCAATGCAGTGTTCAAATTCGACAAGGAGCTCAAGAAAGTCAGCGACAAGAAGGTGATATCAGGAGAGCTGGAGGTCACTGCTACTTGGGCCTTTTGTAAGTGGCTGGCCATGAACTCAAGGGGCTTGACAAATAACTGGTCTCCAAATAGAATACCCGGGGTACACTAGTTGGCACCAAGTGAAAAGAAAGATATACTGTACAGTGGTGCACAAAAAATGTCCTCTCCACTTTTTCGGGTTCACTATGTACTGTTGCTTGGTATTGGATTTTCCGTTTGTGTATGTGTATGTGTATGTGTATACACATCTACCTTCGAATGTGTATGGTAATTTGTGTATTCGGCGCGAAAATTCAAATTTTGGCGGGAAATTTAAACGAAAATGCGAAAATCATATGGTCTCATAAAAACGGCTCTTACTCAAGAAATACAAAAGCTACGCCCGTGAAATCATGGCCGCTTATAGACCCAATATAGTGCAATTTATGTAGAAGTGTCAAAACCCTCGCTCAAACTACGCGCGAGAATCCGATTTTCAAAGTTGGCAAAAAATCGGAATTTATCCATTTCCAAAGCTAACATTTTGAGGTTCACTAAAATTGCCCGTTTTCAATCAATTCTCTGCCAATCTGAACCAAATTTGCAGAATAGGTGCCCAATGGGTCTGGCTAACTCTGCTAGGATTTCGGCGCGAAAATTCAAATTTTGGCGGGAAATTTAAACATTAGTAAGAACAATTTTTGCAGGATACTTTATAGTTTAAATTTCCCGCCAAATTTGAATTTTCGCGCCGAAACTGTAAAACAAGTAGCCGGACTAATTGGTTCAAATTCGTCAAGAATTGAGTGAAAAACAGTGATTTTAGTGAACCCGAAAAAGTGGAGAGGACATTTTTTTGTGCACCACTGTATATACTCAGCGTTTGCATTCTCATTGTCATTGTTAGTTAGTGTGCTCTCCAGTAAAACTCTTTTCATTGGTGCCGAGACCAAAATCTTGTTGTTTTGTTGTGTTGTGTGCCATGACGAAGCGCAAGCCAACCTACCTCTCTCTCTACTTCCTCCACCAAGCCCACTCATTCCAAGGTCAAGTCGAAACCTACTCCTGTCACTCGTTCCCGATCAACTTCTACGTCCTCTGCACACCTCTCCAACGATCCCTCCCTGGTCACAAGTCAACTCAACCTTACAGATGCTCCTTCCGTTCATGCATCCTCAGTTTCTTTCCAGCGTCCCCTGCAAGGCCAAGCCGACTGCTATGAGCGACTTCTCGTCACGTTTCATGACCATCCTCAAGCTGCTCAACCGCAACTCGCTGTCACTCTTCCGCCTCCCACAGTCTACCGTTTCGATCAATCAGCTAACGATGTCTCCTTTACGGTTGTTTGGGTATGGGATTTTCAGGAATCGGTTCGGTATGGGCAGGTATTTTTCGGTATACCCAGGAATCGGTTCGGTATGGGTAGGTATTCGCAAAAATACCGGTATACTGGTATTTATTCGGTATTTGCTGAAAATGTTTTACAACGTCAAAACATTGAATTTCCCATTTGCAAGGCCATGGAATTACTCATTTCCAAGGTCAGAGGCTAGTAAATTCATCAAAATCAAAGGTACTGTTTCCCAGCAAGTTAATAACAAATAGCAAATTTATTTATTTTTGGGCGAAATCGGGTAGTAAATAGCAAATTCCTAGCCTAGCAAATTCCTAGTAAATTCCTAGCAAATTCCTAGTAAATAGCAAATTCCGATAAGTTTATTTTGTGCAAAGCGCCAACTAGCAAATAAATAGTTAGTTTACTTCGGATTGAGGGAGTGAGAAATGTGCTAGAATTTGCTAGCAATTTACTAGGAATTTGCTAGCTTCACTCAGACGTACAGTATTCATCCATTATCCGTATCTTTCCCCGCTTAGCCTGGGACCTGATGTGCTGTCAGGATATACTTTATACCCAAGGTGGTTACGCTATGTATAAAGCTAAAGTACGTAGGGCTAATAGCCAAGTATGGACAGAAGTCAGCCTCTAGCCTCTTCCATTGCACTGTAGTTTTAAGGCCTGCTAGTGTACAGTATGGAGATCTAACAAGCAGTAACAAAATGCGGGCTATTGCTTGTGAATGTACTGTACATAAAGTACATTGAGACTTAATTTATTAAGGAGCAGTGTGAAGTTAAGCCAAAACTAGACCTACGTTTTCTAATGACAAAACAAGTTTTGGACAGGGAGTAGGGTCAGAGGACCAAAAATCTTTCAAATTCGATATTTTGAAAGGATATCCTAATAGAATGTGTTTCTGCATGCCCCAAAAATACAAAATTAGAAAGAAAACATTGTGATCATAGGGAATTTTCGATAAAAATTGCACTAAGCTGGACAAAAAATACCGATTCCCAAATACCTGGGTATTCCCAAAATAATCGGTATACCCGGTATGGGTATTTATTAAAATTCCTGGAATCGGTAGGTATTTATTGGGTAGGTATTCCCAAAAATACCCATTTTTCGGTATGGGTTCGGTATACCCAATCAACAGTAGTCTCCTTTGCTCACTGGTCCGCTGACGGCACCTCCTTCATGCAGCAGTCTGGTCTCCCATGGCATAGGGTGTTGGAAGATGCGCTCGATACTCCTGCTCGACAACAGTTCCATTCGCTTTCTGATGCCCAGACTACAACTCTTGACGCCACACTTTCTCATCTCGAACCTCTCCTACAACCGGCCGAGTCCCCCATCCAAGTTGCTCTCACCTTACTTCAACAGCCGCCCAATCCAGACGTGGTCAAGCTTGCCAATCACTTCAAGTCTCAACTGGCCCGTCTTCCTTCCGTGGAGAGTATTGCTGCAGCCGCGTTCGTTAACCTCCTCCCCTATCGAATCAAGAAGCACATGATTCAACACCTCTCTGATCCCGCTCAGCCTCACGACATCTACTCAGTTACTACAGGAGCTGTCAAGTACTACAACACCAAGCAGGCGATCAACAACTCTCTCAATCAGCGTTTGTCCCCCTCTTCGGTACCCAAGCAACGCGCGTCCACCGGTTCCCCTCCTAGATGTTACAACTGCAACGAAGTCGGTCACCTCGCTCATCACTGCTGTTCACAACCTGTCTCCCCTACCAAGTCTACTTCTCCCAAGTGTTCCCCTGTATCTCCAGTTCGGACAGTTGTTCGCAGTTTGCGTCTTCAGTCTCCTCGTCCCTCTCAGTCTCTCTTCACTCAACACCAGCCTACAATAGAGTCTCATGTCACTGGTGTCGTTCGATGATTCAATTCTCGCTATGGCTTTATTTCCCGCCCCGATATTCAACAGGACTACTTCTTTCTCCCATCTCAAGTTCATCCTTTCTCATCCCAGCTTTCGTTGTGCGGTGGAGAAGAGCTTCTATTTGATGTTGTGGATGGCCAGCCTCACTATGTGGCGGTCAACATTACTTGTCTCAACGATCCCCGTTCGCTCTCTGCTTCCCAGTGACCTTCCGGCTCTCTTCCCGCTCTCCCAATTCTCGTGTTTCCGGATGATCGTCAGGTGCAGATGTAGCCCTGATTCAACAACGACGCTCATCCGCGGGGGAGTGATGAAAGAAAGATATATATACTCAGCTTTTGCATTCTCATTGTCATTCTTAGTTAGTGTAGTATACAATAAACTCCTTCAGTAACTTATGGTTTGCGATGTGAGCATTATCAAAATTGCTTGCGCTGGCTGTAAATGTAAGATTAATAATTCTCATTGTCATTGTAATAGTTAGTGTGCTCTCCAGTAAAACTCTCTTCACCAGGTGCACTATTTGGGGGTGCTCTATTCAAAATTCTCCAGTAATACACAGTTGTTTTACTTAAAAATGCATGTGCCTAGTTTAGCTCTGATCCATGATTCTTGCAAACTGAACCTAACTGACAAACAGAAACAGAACTACAGTCGCATCAGCTGCACATTCATGGGGGACGTGAAACTTGCACACAATCCTACCAACTTGCTGGAAGCGCTTGATACCTACAAACTCTTGCCCTCCCTCATCACTGAGGCCTCAGCCATTCCTCAGACAGTCTATCTACTGCCCATGTCAGAGTTCAATTCGAAAGAACAACGAATTGTCCGTGAGATCAAGAAGGAGTTACTGAATGAAATCGAGAATCGCATGGAGCTGTACAATAAGCTGGACCGCTCTCTCGGCGACCTCGGGAGGACCAACAGCTACAAACTGCTCAAACTCTACAGACAACAAGTTGAGGAGTTCCAACAGGTTGTCACTATACGACGACGCCACTTCCAGTCCCAGCTGCTCAAGATCCTTCCAGCGGTTCGCAATGCTTCCATGGACGAAACTGCTTTGACCTCCATTCTCGACGAAAGTGAGACTACCTATACAATGAAGAAGCTGCTTGACTGGGCCAATGAGAAGAACAGAGAAGCTGTCTCCATCGACGCCATGCTGGCTTGGGACCCCACTCTGTCCGTGATATCTCAGAAAGACTTTGACCATCTCTTGTTCAATTACAACATTCGATATGTGATATCGTTCACACTGTCCCTCTACCAGACCGAGGATAGGTTCACTAGCTGCGTCAAAAATAGCTGTGGGCAGAAAAATAGCAACAGTGTCTGTAAAGACCTGCAGTGTAAAGGACGTTACTATCACTCGTGGCGAGACAACCACACCCTGGTGCATGTGCTGCGCTCCCAGTTGCACAACTTCCAGCAACTGGTGAAGGCAAACCAAGCAGTAGGCATGGGCAAGACAGCCATGGTGATCAGCGAAGATGTGAGTCCGAAGAGCTCAAGCAGCTCATTCCCAAGTGTGTTAGCCAAGATTGAAGTGTATGTTGGTGGCGAGGTAAAAGATGGAGTAGACCAACTTCCACTGGTGCAGGACCTGACAGCCCAGCTCGGCTTCAACTGCACCATCCTGCTCAAGTGGAACCTGACTTCCTCTGAATTCTCTGCCAAGTGGATTCACAGCTTCACCGTCAAGTACAGAGAAGATGCAACCCAGGACTACATTGCGATCGATCACGTGCCAACTGATCGGCGAGAAGTGACCATCCCATTGTACTACAGTAAGTGGTAAAAGCTTTTCAAGAACTCCGGCCTTCTTATCCTTCCCAATGAGGAGTTGCCCCCATCTAAACAGCCGTCCCTGGGGCGCATGTCTTGGTGCTGTCAACTTGTTATCGTTGCATGCTGTTGCAGATCTGGCTGATATTAATAACTGTTAAAATAGAGCACAGTCGAAGACCAACGGTGCATGCCCGGCTACCAGGAATCCCCAGGAACCGGAGTTACACCCCCTCAAAGCTGGGTCGGTAGCAAATTTTGGTGTCATTTTCACGTGTCTGACAGCCTCCATTCAAACGATCATCCTTCATTCGTTTCTTAAGCTAGGATCCCGAGTAGCATGTGGTTTTGTAGCTATTCCAATGTCCTTTCAAATTCTGGTACTCCCGTTTACGAATTTGCCGCAAAATTCCACTCCGTTTTTTCAAAAAGTTACGGCAGGCCGTTTGAAACATTATTATAAGAAAAAGTAAAGGGCGACAAGAAGCAACATTGCCTTTGCTTTTCGGCCGGGTCAATAAACCGGTTATGCAGCTATCACGTCACTGCCAGGCGGCCACTTGCCATTTGATTCTCTGTCAAAACCTTACCCTGTTTGAACTACGCGCGCTTGGTCTGCAGGCGCCCGTCCGCTAATTAATTACTGCACGCGTGCGCGGTGCTGCGGCCGGCCGGTGGCCACGAGCTGTGGGAATGCCGCAAAAACTACATAAGAAAAACTGCTTTATACCGTGCTTTATGGTCAAGAAATACTGTCGGTCACAACTCTGAACGCAAATATCTCCCGATCCAGAGCGTTTCTAGCTACTGAATGAATTCTCGAACTCAGCACACAAAACTGCATATAACAGCATGATAACCACTAAGCTTTCCAGAAAAAAATCTTTTCGAACACCTTTGAGAGGCCAAAACACCCCCTCCCCTAAACAGCACACTTTAGTGCGCTCATTTTGTTTGGCCAACTCATGCCTAACTTTTGTTAAAACATTAGTTTGGCAGGGCCTTTGCACAAAAAGTTATAAAGATTTTTCGAAAAAAACGGAGTGGCATTTTGCTGAAATTTCGTAGTTTTCGGAGAATATCTCGCTAACCAGCTAAGATCTGGAAACAGGACTACCAGAAAATGAAAGGCCATTGGAACAGCTACAAAACCATATGCGAGTCGAGATCATAGCTTAAGAAACGAATGAAGGGTGATCATTTGAATGGAGACTGTCAGACAAGTGAAAATGAGCCCGAAAACTGCTGCCGACCGACCCAACTTTGAGGGGGTGTAGCTCCGGTTACAGGGGGTTGCTGGTGGCCGGGCATGCACCGTTGGTCTTCGACTGTGCTCTATTTTAACAGATATTAATATCAGCCAGATCCGTGAGATGACCCTACTTGTACCGTCTCTTCGGCACCTGAGCTGACTTTCTCGCAAACTGCACCTTAACAAGGATTAGGCGAGAAAGTCAACTTATGATGTTCAAGCAACTTTTTTTCGGGGATCTGGCTGGTATCCAATTATGTTAAAATAGATGTCAAACGAACACCAACGGTGCATGTTCGAACATCAGTGACCTCCTAGAACCGGAGCTACACCCCCTCAAATTTGAGTGGGTAGCTACTTTTTGGGCCTTTTTTGACATTTACTGAAACGATCACCGTTCACTCGTTTCTTTAGATACTGAATAGGCGTGCACATGGCTGGATAGCCCTGACAGTTGCCTTTCAGATGGCGCAAACTGTGCTTCCGGAACTTACCCGGTTACCGAGATATTCTCCAAAAACAACGAAATTTAGCTAAATTCCAAATCGATTTTTTCCGAAAAATCGCTGTACCTTCTGCCACATATGCGGTGGTCAAAATAGGTCAGAGCAGAAGTAAGGTTATTTTTGAAATCAGCGGTTCAAAATAGGTCGGATACACTGTTTTCTGACAGATAATTCCATCATAAGTGCCAAACCACAAACTATCTATTTCCAGAATACCGCTCCTGAAAGCATGGATATTGATGTAACTTTGGAGGTCTATAACGCATGACGGGTTTCTGCTCATGCTAACGAGATAGTAGTGCCACTTTAGAAATACAGCCATTCAAGGATCTGGATGCGAATTTCTCCTGAACAAAAAGGAATCCAGCCAAACCGAGTTCATATTCGTAATCAGCGAGTAAAACTGCATCTGAGTAGTAGGTTTGTTCTTCATTATGAGCAAAAAAATTGTTGACAGTCTTCAAATCGCAAAACACCCACCCCCTACCCCTAAAATTTTGCCTCCGAAATGGGTTAACTTTGTTTGGCGTTTTGTGTTTTATCTTCGGAGCAAAAATTAGCTTGCCGCCGCATATGTGGCGGAAGGTACAGCGATTTTTCGGAACTAACCGGCTAAGTTCCGGAAGCACTGTTTGCAGCGTCTAAAAGGCAACTGTCAGGGCTATCCAACCATGTGCACACCGATTCTGTACCTAAAGAAACGACTGAATGGTGATCGTTTCAGAAAATATCGAAAAAAAGCTCAAAAAGTGGCTACCCACTCAACTTTGAGGGGGTGTAGCTCCGAGTCTAGGAGGTCACTGATGTTCTAATCAAACATGCACCGTTGGTGTTCGTTTCACATCTATTTTAACATAATTGGATGCCAGCCAGATCCGCCAAAAAAGTTGCTTGAACACCTTCCCTTATAGCTAAGATGACTTTCTCACAAAATCCAAGTTAAATGCGCCTGGTGTAAACTTGTGAAGTTGCCTGGTGGGCCAGGGCGAGAAAATTTTGCAAAAATAGCCCAGAAAAGCGCAAAAAAAGTGTTCTGATCCTAAAATTAAACGAAATTACAAGTTTTAGTAGTTTTAAACGTGGCCTGGTTGGGCTTCCATCCGCCGATCAGGGCGAGAAAATTTCGAAAAATTTAAAATTTGCCCCCTCAAAAGTGGATTCTGGGCATAAACTAGACAGGTACAGGTCATATTTTGTCGTTTCTCTTATTTTTGCCTAATTTTTCCTTCCTACCTCCACCACAAAGGGGCACATATACGACGTCGTTCCAAAATCCCGATTTTTCGGACCCCCCTCCCCCAAAATCGTCTTGCGTCGTTTCTGGGGACCCCCTCCCCTAAGGCGACGTCGTTTTCAGATTACCCCCTCGATAAAAGTGCAGTACATGCAGTGCTGTCATTTTTTCTTGTTGTCATACTGTATAATGATTTGAACAGATCCCTTCAACCACTCTGGGAAACTTTTCTGTATGTAGAAATATTTGACCGATAATGAAATTCGAAGCACCCTAAACTTCCGAAAAAAGCGACGTCGCTTTTTGCTAACCCCCTCCCCCTCCTGGTGCGTCGTCTATCGTCGCATTTCAGCCGACCCCCCTCCCCCCTCTGGAACGACGTCGTTTATGGACGGCCCCCAAAGGCGGTGTACCCACCCTACTCCCTCTGGCAACTTCTATTGGTGTAGTCATCTATACCCAAAATATTAATTTTTTGTATGTATAGGACATCCTGAAATTTGCAAACAACTGAAATCAATTCTAATATCGATCTACTTCAGGATTTGAAGTGGTTGTCCAAGCAAACTGTGCGTTCGGAATCTGTGTAGTTCATACAAAGAGATTCAGTGAATTTCACAAGGAAGGCTGTAAAACGGACTCCAAACGTATTTCAAGTTTTTATTGTGATATATCTCCAGCCTGATTGACTGTAACATGGTTTCAGCGGTGACAGGAATTATGGTTATCGGCGGCCAATTTTTTACTGCTCAGTCTACACTGGAGATGTTCTATCCGACAGCCCCTGCGTCCAACACACTGCTCAATGTGAACTTGGCACGTCCCCGATATTATCATTCCAGCGTTGTCACTGATAGTGGCACCGTGATGACAGTGGGAGGCCGGGCATCTGCTTGCACCGCCTCCACTGAGACCTATGTACCTGGAGAGGTGACACCCCAGTGGGGCCCTAGTCTCAACACAGCTAGAGCCTGTTTTGGCGCGGCTGTGATTGATGGCACAATTTGTGTGTTTGGAGGCTGGAACGGCAAGTACTTACAGTCCTGCGAGTGCCTGCAAAAAGGAGCGGTCAACTGGTCAGTCGTATCAAACATGAACAGCGCCCGAGGCTGTTCAGCTGCAGTGCCTCTCAACGGCCAGTTCTACGTGACTGGTGGCTCTACGGACACAGAAATACTCAGTTCAGTAGAGCGTTACAGTCACGGGAACCTAAGCTCGTGGGCCTCCGTTCAACCAATGAATGCAGCTCGTGCTGGCCATGCTGCTGCCGTTCTGAATGGCAGCATTTATGTTTGCGGCGGAAACAGCCGCAGCGGCTACACGAAGTCGTGCGAAAAATACGACCCGCAACGTGACAAATGGACCTTCGTTGAAGAAATGATTTTACTGCGTTATTACTTTTCACTTGTGGCTTTGAATGGCAAGTTGTATGCTGTGGGGGGAGAGGGTGATAGTAGTAGCCGGGTTACAGTAGAAGAGTATGATCCTCTGCTGAGCAAGTGGTCTGTGATGAACACTAAATTAATTGGAGTCCGCTACCGCTCCTCTGCTGTTGCTGTGTAGGTAGGAGACAAACCCTAAAACTTCTAATGACAGCCCTGTGCATGCTAAAATGACGGTGTTCTCACAGAAAATCTGGATAAAACTCTGATAGTAGTGTTCATATGGAGCGCTTCTATTAGAAGCGCGCTATTTTATCTGCATTTTCGAGCTTTTATTGGAAGTTTTACGGTAAATAGGGTAGGCTAAACACAACAGTACTCAAGTATTTGTTGTAAAAAGTGCCATGAATAAACTTTTGAAGTAGGAGTTGCGTTCTCAGCAAACCTGAGCAACACTAAGCAAGTACAAGTACATGGCATGGCAGGCGCAGGCAGAACCATGCATGTTTTGTCTAGCTCAAATGTGACTGTATGAAGTTCAGTCTTGTTGTTCTTGTAACTTTTTGTCCTTTCGGACTAGGAGTAGCCAGCTGCTATAGAGCAGGAAGAGACACAAGGTCCGGCAGCCTCCTTAACAACAACCCTCCCCCTTTTGCTGTCGGTGTGTGCAAGACAGCTAAGGTTTGGTCACCAGTCTTGACTTAACACCGCGCTTGTACTTTACGGGCCCGTTTAGGCTGAGTTAGGTATGTAGGTGGACCTAATTTTGGTGGAAAAACAGACTTTTTGCCTTCTTCCAACTCTCTAAGCTGATATGTAAAAATGCTCCTTTCAGTGTCTAAATTGAAAGGTTATTCACCGAATTAAATCATTTTGTACAGTTCGTCAAGTCATGATGCTTGAGTAATGCGCTTGTTATTTGTATACGAGTGCGCGCTATGCCAGGGTGGCTTGGAAAAAGCTGCATAATCAACAGTGGAGCTGTTCTATCCCACAGACCCTGCATTGAACAGATTGCTCATTGACAACATGGTTCAGCCTCGTCACTTGCACACCAGCATCTTCACTAACGACGGTACAGTGCTGACAGTCGGAGGTGTTTTCTCGGGTTACCTCAGCTCCACCGAGACCTACACCCCCCGGAGAGGCATTGTGTCTATCATGTGCATTGAGGCATCTATGTCATTTGCGGCTACGACGGTAGCAGAGCACTCAGCTCAGTAGGGCGCTACAGTGCTGGCAGCAACTCTTGGGCGTTCGTTCGATCGACCGAGATCGCTCATCGTGCTCATGCTGCTGCTGCTTTGAATGGCCACATCGACGTTTGTGGTGGCTTGGGCCTGAAGTTATGCGAGAAGTATAACCCACAACATGACAACTGGGTCTCTGTTGATGAAATGATTCTAGTGCGTTATTACTTCTCACTTGTGGCTAGGCTCTAGCTAGGCATGCGAGCAATTTATATTTCTGATTGGGTTATTTACTTGTTATTGCAGATATCATGAATAAAGCTTTTGCAGTTGTATTTACATTTCTCAGCAAATCCACCTACAAGTCCACCTACACTCTATATCTCCAAAAACTGTAGATATTTTGCGCTGCTTGCAACTTTTCTGAGCTATAAGCCTTTCTACTGGCAGAAAAACATACATCAGACTTTACAGGGCAGTGTACTTTCGTTTTCTGACAGTTTCAGTTTGAAAATAGGTATAAAAACATGAAATGTTTAAAATTTTGTCCAATCCAACCGAAAATTTTACATACGGTAGTTTGCCTAAAAATTGCAGTTGAAATTTGAAGCTGTTGAGAAAGTCCAATAAAACGGAACAGGTTCAACTCCGGCTGAAATATAGGTTAAGGTTAATTGTCTCTGCACGAGAAAACGGGCCAAAATTGGTACTCCTGCGGGTCAAAAAAATTTCAAAATCACTTATGGAATTTGTACAATAGATATTCTAGATCAATTTTTGATGAGAAAAACGAATCTAACGTCCGAATTTCGCTATCTCGATTGGCACAGGAGTTATGGAGGGGGGAACGTTTAGAGGCAAGGCATATTTTTCCTTCCGAATTTATAGGATAGAACAGTTTTATCTTATCAAAACGGGGTTTCTGAATCTCGTGATGCCCTTCGTTTTCACGGAAAACCTCAAAAAGTGCGATTTTTTGGCACCTGAAAATTTCAATCACACTTATCTCAAAAACTGTACGTGCCAACTATGAGCTTTTCAAGCACTAAATAGTCCAGGACATATGCCATCGATCCATTAAAAAATATTGGGGGGTCATCGTTGGTAGACGGGCACTTTATACCCTCTGAAGTTTGGGTGGTCGTCAAAATTTTTGCATTTTTCGACTTTTTCGGTCTGAACCATCCTTTTCAAATAAATGCCATTCTGTCAAACCGGGTCCAATCGAAACATGGTTTATGGCAGCGAAAAGAGCTTGCTTCATAGGTTAATTTGATATAAATATGTCACATATTAGTACCAGTATAAACCCACAAAACTAAAAAGAAATTTGGTAGTGTCTAGAAATGGAGTATTTTGGTTTATTCGTGTTCAACAGTTCTGTGACGCTGTATGGATACTCTGTGAATTGCTTTGCGTAATTAGTGTGACCCTCTGACGCATGTTTTTGGTTTACACCCCTTAACCGAAAATCAGTACATACAGTACTGTCATCTTTCTTGCCTACCTGACTTAGTAAAACAAGAAGCTGAATCACTGGTAGTTTTGGTTATGCCACCTACTTGACTGCACTCTACTACAAGATTTTTCCATAAAAATCGCCCATGGACGCTATTTGGTTTTGTGACTTTTCATAAATTCAATGCTATCCGATCCGATCCGATGTGCGGGGGGCCTTACGGCCTGCGATCAGACTCGAGGTCCATTTCGCTTCCCCGTGGTTTCGTCATCTCGGACGTTTCCCTTCTTTCACTGCCAAGCCACTTAAGCCATGCTGTTGGGCGCCAGGTGCTAAGAGAGCGCCTGGCGCATTGACGTCATGGTTCTGGCAGCGTCCACCGCCGCCCGGCCAGTGGCACTAAACCGGTATTGGCCTTATTGTGTCGTCTCAGCCAGCACTTGACGTCATTGATCTTTCTCCAACGTGGCATGCTATAGGAGCGGCTTCGGTGCAATGGCAGATCCAGTTGGTTCCCATTTTACCTACTCGCTGTAACCAGCTTTCGGTGGCCTGGGTAGAGCGTTGTGCCGACGACCAACTCTTTGCAGCAAGAAACTTGCCGCGCCGAGAGGATGAACCACTACAACCGCTAGGGATGCAGTGACCGTCGTGACTCAGAGGCAGCGAGCTACCCACTGAGCCAACGACGCGGCATTCAATGCTATTCTAAATAAGCTCACAGAGGCGGCTATTTGGAAAGTACTGTACATGGGCGTTTATTTGAAAATGGCACAACTCTCTGGCTGAGCACTGTCTGTCTGTGAATTGAATTTTTGCACTGATTTTTTCAACAAAACGTGATAATGGTGTGTCTCTTTAGTGAAACACATGCTTTTCGCCCAGATTTTTGAGGTTTTAATCTATTTAACATCATATTTTTTATCTCTTCGAGTAAAAAATGTTTTATCCGAATGGATGTCTATTTAGAAAGGTTTTCCAAATAAACACCCATGGGGGCACTATTTCGGGGCGTTTACACGAAAAACCCGATACCATACCACTGCGAAACTCGAACTTGCTAAAGTTGCTACTGTGAAGCCTGATTTGCATTCAGCGAAGGCTTCATGGTGGATTTCACAGATCGTTTGCATGGCATTCCAGTAGCTATTCAGTTTCCACAAGTATCAGAATCGATGTGTCTCCAGGTTTTTTAACATCTCCTGTGAATGTCAGCCAAATCGGTTGAGCCATTTCAACCCCCCAGAAAATCTAAAATCTGCGAAAAGGGCCATTTTTAGCATTTTGTTCCACTGTATCTCTGGAACTGCTGGAGCTATAGTCAATATAAATACATTTTGGGCATACATGTACAAGTAGTAACAGGGGTCACCGATCTGTTGCCACCGATATACATAGGTCAAATCTCCCCGAGATGAATTTCAGACACCCCTCCGATTTTCTGGCATGTCAAGTAATTTTTTCAGCAAATTTTTCCAATTCTTTAAAATTTCAGGCACTAAAATTGTCAGTAAAACAGCACTTTTTAGCTGTATGTGAGCCGAAATTAGCGCTTTTTACGATTTTTTGAGCGTTTTTTAGTTACCAACCGCAGGATTTGGGCTCAGCCCCTGACTAACGTCAGGTCTCCCAACCACCCTCCCCTGTCGGCTTGACCTGCCCATGTAAATGAATGAAGTTACATGTATGGTTTTCGAAATTCCCAAAGTCTCTACTTTCTAAAAATCACATTGGCCAAACTACAGAAAAACCACATTTTTTCCTTTGCTCAAATTAGCATAACCGGAATTAGTCACTGTTGCGCAGATTAGTTTACACCGTACCAGGGTTGTATATTTTTCCGAAAAAAACCTCGGCCTGTTTTTTTCCAGTTTTTTTCCGGTTTTTTTCCGGTTTTTTTCCTAAATCGCGGAAAAAAACTCCAGCCCAAGTTCTGAGTATCCTAGGCTGGTTTTATGATTCCTAACGCTTTCTAGCGCCTTCCTCAGTCTTGTTAGACCAGAAATACACGTGTTACATTGATATAAATCACGAAACAGGCATGAAACAGTGCCTGACAGGTTCCATGAATAACGCTATATGCAAATTTTCTTACAGCAGTTTGCATTTTTGTTTTTTCATGCCAAATTTGGTCTTTTTTGTTGTTTTTCTAACAGTTTTGAGTCAGCATGGCCTATTATACATAGCAAAAGTCCATTTTTTAAACGAAAAATGACGTAAATTAGCTATTTTTAGCTTGAGTTTTTTTCCGCGATTTATGTTTTTTTCCGACCCTTAGGAAAAAAACCGGTTTTTTTCCGGAAAAAAACAGTTTTTTTCCGGTGTTTTTTTCCCACCTCACATCCCTGCACCGTACTATAGAGCTTGGGCTCTTCTACATACATCAATTGGTCTGGATGTCCAAAGCGCCCACCTCATCAATGTAAAGAAATTCGCAAGAAAAACACAGAATTCAATGAATTTTTAAAAGGGCTTTAATTTTTTATGGAACCAAAAAATTCAGCAAAACCTTGCCGCATTTTGAAGCCAGAAATAAAAGATTGCTTTAGCCATTGCTGCAGACAATGGTCCTGAGTCCAATGAGTAAACTCAGGAGGAACTAAATGCAATAGATAGCTGGACAAATGTCTTGCTATTTGCCTGCACAGTACATCTTGCTGTGGCAATTTCGTGTTTTGTACTTTATACCTGAATACCACAGTATGCGTCAGACAGACGTTGCATTTCGGAAACATGATTGGATCACCCAGTTTTTCTCATCGCAATCAATTTGGTGTTCCGTCAAGCTATACTTGATCTTGGTGCACCTGTTCTTACTGTAACAGACTTAGGCAGTGCAGCAATGTTGGAAATGTTCGTTTTTGCTGGATACACACGTAGCCTACATAGTAGGACATACTGCATATGCAAATGTTGTTTAAGGTTTGAAATTTTTGAAATGCTTATGAATGTAGCAAATTCGATAGTCATTCGAGAATTTCACCAATTGCATGTCAGTTAGTAAGTCAAGTAGGCAAGAAAGATGACAGCACTGTATGTACTGATTTTCGGTTAAGGGGTGTAAACCAAAAACATGCGTCAGAGGGTCACACTAATTACGCAAAGCAATTCACAGAGTATCCATACAGCGTCACAGAACTGTTGAACACGAATAAACCAAAATACTCCATTTCTAGACACTACCAAATTTCTTTTTAGTTTTGTGGGTTTATACTGGTACTAATATGTGACATATTTATATCAAATTAACCTATGAAGCAAGCTCTTTTCGCTGCCATAAACCATGTTTCGATTGGACCCGGTTTGACAGAATGGTATTTATTTGAAAAGGATGGTTCAGACCGAAAAAGTCGAAAAATGCAAAATTTTGACGACCACCCAAATTTCAGAGGGTATAAAGTGCCCGTCTACCAACGATGACCCCCCAATATTTTTTAATGGATCGATAGCACATGTCCTGGACTATTTAGTGCTTGAAAAGCTCATAGTTGGCACGTACAGTTTTTGAGATAAGTGTGATTGAAATTTTCAGCTGCTAAAAAATCGCGATTTTTGAGGTTTTCCCAGAAAACGAAGGGCGTCACGAGATTCAGAAACCCCGTTTTGATAAGATAAAACTGTTCTATCCTATAAATTCGGAAGGAAAAATTTGCCTTGCCTGTAAACGTTCCCCCCTCCATAACTCCTGTGCAAATCGAGATAGCGAAATTCGGACGTTAGATTCGTTTTTCTCATCAAAAACTGATCTAGAATATCTATTGTACAAATTCCATAAGTGATTTTGAATTTTTTTTTGACCCGCTAGTTGGCCCGTTTTCTCATGCAGAGACAATTAAGGTTAAAGTCTACAAATTTCAGGTTAAAAACAACCTATTAATAGATCCAGGTTCAGTCGGACTTGCCAACAGCATGTTGTACATTTAAAATGCATTCAAACAGAGAAGTGAAGTTACATAGTTTTCTTCACTACTAATCGTATATATAAGTACTGTACTGTCATACGTTTAACCATCAGTGCAGTGTGCGGTAGGTAGACTGCAGTCTGTAGTACGTACGTAGTTGGCTAGTTGCTGCTTAGTTATAAAACCCTACAGCTACAGTAATTCAGTACCGCTTCTACAGTAATTCAGCCAAAAAACATGCCCACATTTCATTCCTTTCTTTTGGTGTGAAGTTAGATTTCAAAAATACGAATGCAATTCCAATCGAACAAACACAGAATTAAAATTTGCATTGCATACAGTTCATTTTATAATTTTTTCCGCGATATTCGATTGCTACTACCTACTAGCAATTTTTGAAGAAAAACGAAAATTAATTTACGTTTGGCTGGCTGGAATCTTATTCGTTACGACGTTACAGAAATTAATTTACGTAACGCGTTACAGCAAGAAATTGGCCGTTTTAATTTCCGTAACACGTTACGATTAGGGAAATTAAAATCTGGTAAAACAGAAATAACGTGTACGTAAATTACCGATTTTAATTTACGTTGCCCATCCCTACTCACAGCGCGGCTATGGTTGACGGTACGATCTACGTGTGTGGAGGATACAATGGCAACCGATTGAAGTCCTGCGAACGCCTGACAAAAAGAGCTGCAAACTGGAGCTTCATAACAAACATGAACGAGGTCCGAGACGAACCAGCTCTAGTGGCTCTCAACCGCCAGCTCTATGCCATTGGCGGCTACGACGGTAGCAAACCACTCAGCTCAGTAGGACGCTACAGTGCTGGCAGCAACTCTTGGGCGTTCGTTCGATCGACCAAGATCGCTCGTCGTGCTCATGCTGCTGCTGCTCTGAATGGCCACATCTATGTTTGTGGTGGCCTGGGCCTGAAGTCATGCGAGAAATATGACCCACAACATGACAACTGGGTCTCTGTTGATGAAATGATTTTAGTGCGTTATTACTTTTCACTTGTGGCTTTGAATGGCAAGTTGTATGCTGTGGGGGGAGAGGGTGATAGTAGTAGCCGGGTTACAGTGGAGGAGTATGATCCGCTGCTGAACAAGTGGTCTGTGATGAACACTAAATTAATTGAACCCCGCCATCAATCTTCTGCTGTGGTTGTGTAGAATGCAATACACACATAGGCTAGGTTCTAGTTTAGGCATGCAAGCAATTTTTAATTCTGATTGGGTTATTTACTTGTTATTGCAGATATCATGAGTAAAGCTTTTGCAGTTGTATTTACAGTTCTCAGCGAATCTATACAACACATGGATAGCCTGATGGAAACATACAAAATAAGAAGATTATAAATTACGTTAAATAATTTTTATGGCCCCTGACCTCGAATCGATTTGTGAACGGATGTATACACAGAAATAACACTAATTACGTTCTTTTTGGTGTACAAGTAGAATTTCGTGGGTCCCATGATTATTTAGTTTTCGGCTGACAGAATCAGTAGCAGTTGAAATTTTAGCGCTAGACTTATAGAGTAGGTAGAGGTACAAAAAGGTTTCGTTAATAAATGCTGAGAATATGAGCAATATCGGTGCAGTGCTGACCGAGCGAGAACTAATCGATGGTACGTTTTCTCTTAAAAGTATACTGTGAGAAAGTATTTTGCTATCAGCCAGATGAGCTGACAATATTTACCGAATCTCTTCCATAGTATCTAACTTTCCAGCAGAATGCATTTTGCGAAACTCTGCGCACGTAAACTGACTTTCTAGCAGAATGCATTTTGTGAAACGGGGCACTGATAAGCTCCGAAAATCTAAAAATATCCGCAATATGGCAGCTAACCAGACTAGAAGCTCGGTTTCTTATCACGAGTGCGTTGTTTATAAGGGCAGCGAGCCTTTCGAAGCTTAGTCTGGCTACTAAGTGGGCCTTTGGCTGTTCAGCTCTGGAGACACGGCTCTACTTGTGTCCCTGAACAGACAAAGGCACACAGCGGTTCTATCTAAACCAGCTGAATAAAAACCGGTCTTGCCTGTGAATGCCGCTTTGGTATTTTAGTTAACTAAATTATTTTGCAAAGCATGCTTTAACGATTTACGTAGAAAAGCTGGCCTTCCATTTCCTAGTCATTTGCGATGTACTGACCGAGAAAACTTCTAATAATACCGCAGCGTTATCACCTTGAGTATCACTCTGAGCGATTGACCGCTTGGCCGGTTTTTGGGAAGAAAATTTCGGCCAAGAGCATTTTTTGCTTGGCCGCCAACGGCCAAAGCTTGGCCCCAAACGGTCAAAGCTTGGCCTCAAACGGCCAAAGCTTGGCCTCAAACGGCCAAAGCCTGGCCGCGAACGGCCAACGGCTTGGCCACAAACCTGAATTCTTGGCCGCAAACACCCCCTGATTGGCCGCGGACACCCCTGCTTGGCCGCAAACACCCCTTGATTGGCCGCGGACCCCCCCTGCCTGGCCGCAAACACCCCCAGATTGGCCGCTGACACACCCCCTTCCTGGCCGCAAACACCCCCAGATTGGCCGCCGACACCCCCTGCCTGGCCGCAAACACCCCCAGATTGGCCGCCGACACCCCCTGCCTGGCCGCAAACACACCCAGATTGGCCGCGGACACCCCCTGTCTGGCGCGCAAACACCCCCAGATTGGCCGCCGACACCCCCTGCCTGGCCGCAAACACCCCCAGATTGGCCGCCGACACCCCCTGCCTGGCCGCAAACACACCCAGATTGGCCGCCGACACCCCCTGCCTGGCCGCAAACACACCCAGATTGGCCGCGGACACCCCCTGTCTGGCGCGCAAACACCCCCAGATTGGCCGCCGACACCCCCTGCCTGGCCGCAAACACACCCAGATTGGCCGCGGACACCCCCTGTCTGGCGAGCACACACCCCCAGATTGGCCGCCGACACCCCCTGCCTGGCCGCAAACACCCCCTGATTGACCGCAAACACCCTCTGATTGGCCGCAAACACCCGCAGATTGGCCGCGGACACCCCCTGTCTGACCGCAAACACCCCCAGATTGACCAGAAACACCCTCTGGTTGGCTGCGGACACCCCTGCTTGGCCGCAAACACCATGTGATTGGTCGCAGACATCCTCTGATTATCCGCAGACACCCTTTGATTGGACGCAGACCCTGCTAGGCCTTGGCCTCTGTCTGCGGTCAAGGCTAGAATTTAGAATTTGGCTTACAAATTTCTAGCTAAAAGGATTTGACGCTGCTAGGCCTTGGCCTCTGTCTGCGGTCAAGGTTAGAATTTAGAATTTGGCTTACAAATTTCTAGCTAAAAGGATTTGACCCTGCTAGGCCTTGGCCTCTGTCTGCGGTCAAGGCTAGAATTTAAAATGTGGCTTACCAATTTCTAGCTAAAAGGAATTGACCCTGCTAGCCTTGGCCTCTGTCTGCGCTCAAGGCTAGAATTTAGAATTTGGCTTACCAATTTCTAGCTAAAAGGAATTGACCCTGCTAGGCCTTGGCCTCTGTCTGCGGTCAAGGCTAGAATTTAAAATGTGGCTTACCAATTTCTAGCTAAAAGGAATTGACCCTGCTAGCCTTGGCCTCTGTCTGCGGTCAAGGCTAGAATTTAGAATTTGGCTTACCAATTTCTAGCTAAAAGGAATTGACCCTGCTAGCCTTGGCCTCTGTCTGCGGTCAAGGCTAGAATTTAGAATTTGGCTTACCAATTTCTAGCTAAAAGGAATTGACCCTGCTAGCCTTGGCCTCTGTCTGCGGTCAAGGCTAGAATTTAGAATTTGGCTTACCAATTTCTAGCTAAAAGGAATTGACCCTGCTAGCCTTGGCCTCTGTCTGCGGTCAAGGCTAGAATTTAGAATTTGGCTTACCAATTTCTAGCTAAAAGGAATTGACCCTGCTAGCCTTGGCCTCTGTCTGCGGTCAAGGCTAGAATTTAAAATGTGGCTTACCAATTTCTAGCTAAAAGGAATTGACCCTGCTAGCCTTGGCCTCTGTCTGCGCTCAAGGCTAGAATTTAGAATTTGGCTTACCAATTTCTAGCTAAAAGGAATTGACCCTGCTAGCCTTGGCCTCTGTCTGCGGTCAAGGCTAGAATTTAGAATTTGGCTTACCAATTTCTAGCTAAAAGGAATTGACCCTGCTAGCCTTGGCCTCTGTCTGCGGTCAAGGCTAGAATTTAAAATGTGGCTTACCAATTTCTAGCTAAAAGGAATTGACCCTGCTAGCCTTGGCCTCTGTCTGCGGTCAAGGCTAGAATTTAGAATTTGGCTTACCAATTTCTAGCTAAAAGGAATTGACCCTGCTAGCCTTGGCCTCTGTCTGCGGTCAAGGCTAGAATTTAGAATTTGGCTTACCAATTTCTAGCTAAAAGGAATTGACCCTGCTAGCCTTGGCCTCTGTCTGCGGTCAAGGCTAGAATTTAGAATTTGGCTTACCAATTTCTAGCTAAAAGGAATTGACCCTGCTAGCCTTGGCCTCTGTCTGCGGTCAAGGCTAGAATTTAGAATTTGGCTTACCAATTTCTAGCTAAAAGGAATTGACCCTGCTAGCCTTGGCCTCTGTCTGCGGTCAAGGCTAGAATTTAAAATGTGGCTTACCAATTTCTAGCTAAAAGGAATTGACCCTGCTAGCCTTGGCCTCTGTCTGCGCTCAAGGCTAGAATTTAGAATTTGGCTTACCAATTTCTAGCTAAAAGGAATTGACCCTGCTAGCCTTGGCCTCTGTCTGCGGTCAAGGCTAGAATTTAGAATTTGGCTTACCAATTTCTAGCTAAAAGGAATTGACCCTGCTAGCCTTGGCCTCTGTCTGCGGTCAAGGCTAGAATTTAAAATGTGGCTTACCAATTTCTAGCTAAAAGGAATTGACCCTGCTAGCCTTGGCCTCTGTCTGCGGTCAAGGCTAGAATTTAGAATTTGGCTTACCAATTTCTAGCTAAAAGGAATTGACCCTGCTAGCCTTGGCCTCTGTCTGCGGTCAAGGCTAGAATTTAGAATTTGGCTTACCAATTTCTAGCTAAAAGGAATTGACCCTGCTAGCCTTGGCCTCTGTCTGCGCTCAAGGCTAGAATTTAGAATTTGGCTTACCAATTTCTAGCTAAAATGAATTGACCCTGCTAGCCTTGGCCTCTGTCTGCGGTCAAGGCTAGAATTTAGAATTTGGCTTACCAATTTCTAGCTAAAAGGAATTGACCCTGCTAGCCTTGGCCTCTGTCTGCGGTCAAGGCTAGAATTTAAAATGTGGCTTACCAATTTCTAGCTAAAAGGAATTGACCCTGCTAGCCTAGGCCTCTGTCTGCGGTCAAGGCTAGAATTTAGAATTTGGCTTACCAATTTCTAGCTAAAAGGAATTGACCCTGCTAGCCTTGGCCTCTGTCTGCGGTCAAGGCTAGAATTTAGAATTTGGCTTACCAATTTCTAGCTAAAATGAATTGACCCTGCTAGCCTTGGCCTCTGTCTGCGGTCAAGGCTAGAATTTAGAATTTGGCTTACCAATTTCTAGCTAAAATGAATTGACCCTGCTAGCCTTGGCCTCTGTCTGCGGTCAAGGCTAGAATTTAGAATTTGGCTTACCAATTTCTAGCTAAAAGGAATTGACCCTGCTAGCCTTGGCCTCTGTCTGCGCTCAAGGCTAGAATTTAGAATTTGGCTTACCAATTTCTAGCTAAAAGGAATTGACCCTGCTAGCCTTGGCCTCTGTCTGCGCTCAAGGCTAGAATTTAGAATTTGGCTTACCAATTTCTAGCTAAAAGGAATTGACCTTGACCCTGCTAGGCCTTGGCCTCTGTCTGCGCTCAAGGCTAGAATTTAAAATGTGGCTTGATTTGACCTTGACCCTGCTAGGCCTTGGCCTCTGTCTGCGGTCAAGGCTAGAATTTAAAATCTGGCTTACCAATTTCTAGCTAAAAGGATTTGACCATGCTAGGCCTTGGCTTCTGTCTGCGGTCAAGGCTAGAATTTAGAATTTGGCTTACCAATTTCTAGCTAAAATGAATTGACCCTGCTAGCCTTGGCCTCTGTCTGCGGTCAAGGCTAGAATTTAGAATTTGGCTTACCAATTTCTAGCTAAAATGAATTGACCCTGCTAGCCTTGGCCTCTGTCTGCGGTCAAGGCTAGAATTTAGAATTTGGCTTACCAATTTCTAGCTAAAAGGAATTGACCCTGCTAGCCTTGGCCTCTGTCTGCGCTCAAGGCTAGAATTTAGAATTTGGCTTACCAATTTCTAGCTAAAAGGAATTGACCCTGCTAGCCTTGGCCTCTGTCTGCGCTCAAGGCTAGAATTTAGAATTTGGCTTACCAATTTCTAGCTAAAAGGAATTGACCTTGACCCTGCTAGGCCTTGGCCTCTGTCTGCGCTCAAGGCTAGAATTTAAAATGTGGCTTGATTTGACCTTGACCCTGCTAGGCCTTGGCCTCTGTCTGCGGTCAAGGCTAGAATTTAAAATCTGGCTTACCAATTTCTAGCTAAAAGGATTTGACCATGCTAGGCCTTGGCTTCTGTCTGCGGTCAAGGCTAGAATTTAGAATTTGGTTTACCAATTTCTAGCTAAAAGGATTTGACCTTGACACTGGTAGGCGTTGGCAAAATTGGGGGACAAAATTCGCTGTATGGCCAAGCTACTGTAGGGGGACAAATTGGCTGTGCGGCCAAGCTACCATGTAGGGGACAAAGTTGGGTGTCCGGCCAAGCTACTGTAGGGGACAAAATTGGTTGTCCGGCCAAGCTACTGTAGGGGAACAAAGTTGGTTGTCCGGCCAAGTCAGGGGACAAAGTTGGCTGTCCGGCCAAGCTACTGTAGGGGACAAAATTGGTTGTCCGGCCAAGCTACTGTAGGGGAACAAAGTTGGTTGTCCGGCCAAGTCAGGGGACAAAGTTGGCTGTCCGGCCAAGCTACTGTAGGGGGACAAAACTGGCTGTCCGGCCAAACTACTGTAGGGGACAAAACTGGCTGTCCGGCCAAACTGGGGGGGACAAAGTTGGTTGTCCGGCCAAGCTAGGGGGACGAAGTTGGCAGTCCGGCAAGGTAAGGAGGCAAAGTTGCCTGTCCGGCCAAGTAAGGGGGCAAAGTTGGCCATCCGGCCAGATCAGGGGGACAAAGTTGGCCGTGCGGCCAAGTCAGGGGGACAAAGTTGGCTGTCCGGCCAAGTAAGGGGGCAGAGTGGGCAGTGCATGCCAGCCAGCGGGGCAATGAAGGAAGTCCGGCACGATCAGGAGGCAAAGTTGGCTGTCCGGCCAAACTGGGGGGACAAAGTTGGCTTTCCGGCCAAGCTAGTTGAACAAAGTTGGCTGTCTGGCCAAGCTACTGTAGGGGGACAAAACTGGCTGTCCGGCCAAGCTAGAGGGACAAAGTTGGCTGTCTGGCCAAGCTACTGTAGGGGGACAAAACTGGCTGTCCGGCCAAGCTAGTTGAACAAAGTTGGCTGTCTGGCCAAGCTACTGTAGGGGGACAAAACTGGCTGTCCGGCCAAGCTAGTTGAACAAAGTTGGCTGTCTGGCCAAGCTACTGTAGGGGGACAAAACTGGCTGTCCGGCCAAGCTAGTTGAACAAAGTTGGCTGTCTGGCCAAGCTACTGTAGGGGGACAAAACTGGCTGTCCGGCCAAGCTAGATGTACAAAGTTGGCTGTCTGGCCAACCTAATGAAGGCGGACAAAACTGGATGTCCGGCCAAGAGGGGTGAACAAAGTTGGCTGTCTGGCCAAGCTACTGTAGGGGGACAAAACTGGCTGTCCGGCCAAGCTAGTTGCACAAAGTTGGCTGTCTGGCCAAGCTACTGTAGGGGGACAAAACTGGCTGTCCGGCCAAGCTAGAGGGACAAAGTTGGCTGTCTGGCCAAGCTACTGTAGGGGGACAAAACTGGCTGTCCGGCCAAGCTAGTTGAACAAAGTTGGCTGTCTGGCCAAGCTACTGTAGGGGGACAAAACTGGCTGTCCGGCCAAGCTAGTTGAACAAAGTTGGCTGTCTGGCCAAGCTACTGTAGGGGGACAAAACTGGCTGTCCGGCCAAGCTAGTTGAACAAAGTTGGCTGTCTGGCCAAGCTACTGTAGGGGGACAAAACTGGCTGTCCGGCCAAGCTAGTTGAACAAAGTTGGCTGTCTGGCCAAGCTACTGTAGGGGGACAAAACTGGCTGTCCGGCCAAGCTAGTTGAACAAAGTTGGCTGTCTGGCCAAGCTACTGTAGGGGGACAAAACTGGCTGTCCGGCCAAGCTAGTTGAACAAAGTTGGCTGTCTGGCCAAGCTACTGTAGGGGGACAAAACTGGCTGTCCGGCCAAGCTAGAGGGACAAAGTTGGCTGTCTGGCCAAGCTAGTGTAGCAAGACAAAACTTCCTGACCGGCCAAGCTAGAGGGACAAAGTTGGCTGTCTGGCCAAGCTACTGTAGGGGGACAAAACTGGCTGTCCGGCCAAGCTAGTTGAACAAAGTTGGCTGTCTGGCCAAGCTACTGTAGGGGGACAAAACTGGCTGTCCGGCCAAGCTAGAGGGACAAAGTTGGCTGTCTGGCCAAGCTACTGTAGGGTGACAAAACTGGCTGTCCGGCCAAACTAGGGGGACAAAGTTGGCTGTCCGGCCAAACTGGGGGGACAAAGTTGGCTGTCCGGCCAAGCTAGTTGAACAAAGTTGGCTGTCTGGCCAAGCTAGTTGAACAAAGTTGGCTGTCCGGCCAAGCTAGTTGAACAAAGTTGGCTGTCCGGCCAAGCTAGTTGAACAAAGTTGGCTGTCTGGCCAAGCTACTGTAGGGGGACAAAACTGGTTGTTCGGCCAAATTAGGGGGACAAAGTTGGCTGTCTGGCCAAGCTACTGTAGGGGGACAAAACTGGTTGTCCGGCCAAATTAGGGGGACAAAGTTGGCTGTCTGGCCAAGTAGGGGGCAGAGTTGGCTGTCCATGCAAGCTAGGGGGCAAAGTTGGCAGTCCGGCAAGATAAGGAGGCCAAGTTGGCTGTCTGGCCAAACTGGGGGGACAAAACTGGCTGTCTGGCCAAGCTAGGGGGACAAAGTTGGCTGTCTGGCCAAGCTACTGTAGGGGGACAAAACTGGCTGTCCGGCCAAGCTAGGGGGACAAAGTTGGCTGTCTGGCCAAGCTACTGTAGGGGGACAAAACTGGCTGTCCGGCCAAGCTAGGGGGACAAAGTTGGCTGTCTGGCCAAGCTACTGTAGGGGGACAAAACTGGCTGTCTGGCCAAGCTAAGGGGAGAAAGTTGGCTGTCTGGCCAAGCTAGGGGGAAAAGTTGGCTGTCTGGCCAAGCTAGGGGGACAAAATTGGCTGTCCGGCCAAGCTAGGGGAACAAAGTTGGCAGTCCGGCAAGGTAAGGAGGCAAAGTTGGCTGTCCGGCCAAGTCAGCGGACAAAGTTGGCCTTCCGGCCAAGTCAGGAGGACAAAGTAGGTTGTCCGGCCAAGCTATGGGGCAAAGTTGGATGTCCAACCAAACTGGGGGGACAAAGTTGGCCATCCCGCCAAGTCAGGGGGACAAAGTTGGCTGTCCGGCCAAACTGGGGGGACAAAGTTGGCTGTCCGGCCAAGTAAGGGGGCAAAGTTGGCCGTGCGGCCAACTCAGGGGGACAAAGTTGGCCATGCGGCCAAGTCAGAGGGACAAAGTTGGCGATGCGGCCAAGTCAGAGGGACAAAGTTGGCCATGCGGCCAAGTCAGAGGGACAAAGTTGGCGATGCGGCCAAGTCAGGGGGACAAAGTTGGCCATGCGGCCAAGTCAGAGGGACAAAGTTGGCCATGCGGCCAAGTCAGAGGGACAAAGTTGGCGATGCGGCCAAGTCAGGGGGACAAAGTTGGCCATGCGGCCAAGTCAGAGGGACAAAGTTGGCCATGCGGCCAAGTCAGAGGGACAAAGTTGGCCATGCGGCCAAGTCAGGGGGACAAAGTTGGCCATGCGGCCAAGTCAGGGGGACAAAGTTGGCCATGCGGCCAAGTCAGAGGGACAAAGTTGGCCATGCGGCCAAGTCAGGGGGACAAAGTTGGCCATGCGGCCAAGTCAGAGGGACAAAGTTGGCGATGCGGCCAAGTCAGAGGGACAAAGTTGGCGATGCGGCCAAGTCAGGGGGACAAAGTTGGCCATGCGGCCAAGTCAGAGGGACAAAGTTGGCCATGCGGCCAAGTCAGGGGGACAAAATTGGCCATGCGGACAAGTCAGGGGGACAAAGTTGGCCTTCCGGCCAAGTCAGTGGCCAACCAAACAAAGTTGTCCGCATAAAAATCGAAGTTGTCCGCGTGAAGATCGAAGTTGTCCGCGCGAAGATGGAAGTTGTCCGCGTGAAGATTGAAGTTGTCCGCGCTTGGCCGGGCTTGGCCGGTTTTTACCTGCGAAATTTCGGCCAAGGAGGGTGAATGATCATATTTGATCATGATGATACTCAAGGTGTTATGATTTTTTTGTGATTGCTTTTGAGGGCGCTATTATTGGAGCGTGCGCGTTCATTATTTTAATGCTACATTGGCCATCTCAAGTACCCTCATTTTTCTGAAAATACAGACAGGGTATTTTTGTCTTAAACACAAGTAATCTTTATATGAGTTTTAGTCTGTCTAATGTTTGCAAGCTAAATCAAAGAAAATTTTCTCAAGGGACAGTATTCTGATAGTAGTGCGCGTGAGGTGGGAGCGCTATTATTAGAAGGGCGCTACTATTAGAGCGTGCGCGTTTATATTTTTTATTTGTTTTCCGTAAGCAAAGCTTTCTCGATACAAAAAATATCGGTAAAAAGGGTTAAAGTTGTAATTTTCTAATAAAAGTCGGAAATATTGGACCGAAAAGCTAAAACAGTCGTAATCAGAAATGGCGACACAAACTTGGTTTAAAATTTCAAAAGAGCTGAGAGTTGATACCAAAAATGAAAATCCTCCCAGGGCAAAGTCCGTCAGAACCGCAGCTGCAAAGTAGAAAGTGAAGGCAGGGTAGAACCGCTGTGTCCCTGCTCTTGTCTACAGTGTAACTTGATGGTGCATCACATGATGAAGAGCCAGCTTCTGATGGTCGGTTTGGCAGTGTCATTCATGCTTTGCAGATCTGCTGCCGCTCAGGACAACAGGAAAATTAAAGTCGCTGGTAATTATAAAAGTTCTAACAACAGAGTGGTATTTCATACCCTGATCAAAACAGGGGACATGTATGTAATAAGGGGGTCTGGGGGAGGTCTGCCCATACAAATAGTTGTAGGAACGGAGGAATTTAGAATCACTCAATTGGTGTCTAGTTTCAAAGTTGCACATTTAACTTGATAAGTTGCTCGCCAACCAATCAATCAAACACAGGGAATATCTCCTTTGCAGCACTGGGTCGGCCGTTTGTACTGGGAGGGCTGTATGACCTGCGAAGCGATATGCTGATCCCAGAGTCACTATGGGATGAGAAGACGATCGAGAAGGACGCTCACAAGGAACCCAGATCCAACACCAGGATTGATATGACAACTGACAGTTCGTTCTCGAGCAAGGCAAACTTATTCGATCTGAGTGCAGAAATCACAGCCACCTTCCTCACTGGTCGGTTCAAGGTGCATGGCGCAGGTAAGCTTCACATGTGTATGCCCTGTACCAGCTACGCTCTTTCTGTTGTGGTCGGTTTTCTGGTCTGACACAAAAAATAAACTACGCCGCCGAACTTCCGCTGCGGCCGGCTGACTAAAGTGAAAAGAGAGAGAACAAGAAATAAGATGTTTTTATCGGAAAGAATGGAGGGGTTGAACGGTTGAGCACCGAATTATGTCACTCGCATTGTTATCCGCAGTCTTTTGCTGCTTGGATGACGCTAAACAAGCTAACAAGATTAAAAACTCACCTTCTTTTCATTAATATTTTATTTACTTTTCATCTCAACTTTTTGCTCTAATGAAACGTCGTGTTCCTAAAATACTCGTTCCGTTTGTTCTTTTCGTTTTTTTATGTTCGCTCTCTTCGTCGTCGCTCGATTTTTCAGCCGAAAAATGTACAGTAGGCCTACATTGGCGTAAAGTAGCGAGCGCGGCGTGGAATTGTAGCGCTGCCATTCTTAACTTCAGTTTTACACGGGACTGGAGTTCTCCACTTAAGAGTCAGTCTCTAGGCCAATCGAGTTTCAGTATTCAGACCCAAAAATGAAACTTTGGCGTGGAGGGCTCAAAGTTGGAGGATTAATATGTATGGATAGGTTATATAACCACCGCAAAGGATATCCCGATTCGACGCTCCACGCTCGAGATACCGCCTTCTGAAAATCGGTCCGCTTAACTATGGGACCAAAATTTCAAAATCGAATTTCTAGCGCACTAATCAGTGTTGGGACTTAAAAATTGGGGGCATAGGGTAACTTTTAGAGTACTTTCAGAATCAACGGTCGAATTCCATTTTCAATGAAAAAAAATTTTTTCGCCCCCCTTTGGAGCCCCCTAGCTCGTCTGGAACCCCCCTACACCGTTTTTTTTATTTCAGAATATTGTAGCGCTAACAATTCCCTACAGTTTGGTATAAGCCACATTGGCTGACCCGTGGAAGAAAGTGGTGAAATATGGCTTCAAATTTGAAAAATCCTCAAATTTTTAGTTTTGGTACTGCACCAAAACTTCCTGCTGGAGTTTCTAGCGCAATAATCAGTGTTGGGACTTAAAAATTGGGGGTTTAGGGTAACTTTTAGAGTACTTTCAGAATCAACGGTCGAATTCCATTTTCAATGAAAAAATTTTTTTCGACCCCCTTTGGAGCCCCCCTAGCTCGTCTGGAACCCCCCTACACCGTTCTTTTTATTTCATAGTATTGTAGCGCTATCAATTCCCTACAGTTTGGTATAAGCCACATTGGCTGACCCGTGGAAGAAAGTGGTGAAATATGGCTTCAAAGTTGAAAAATCCTCAAATTTTTAGTTTTGGTACTGCACCAAAACTTCCTGCTGGAGTTTCTAGCGCAATAATCAGTGTTGGGACTAAAAAATTGGGGGTTTAGGGTAACTTTTAGAGTACCTTCAGAATCAACGGTCGAATTCCATTTTCAATGAAAAAAATTTTTTCGACCCCCTTTGGAGCCCCCCTAGCTCGTCTGGAACCCCCCTACACCGTTCTTTTTATTTCATAATATTGTAGCGCTATCAATTCCCTACAGTTTGGTATAAGCCACATTGGCTGACCCGTGGAAGAAAGTGGTGAAATATGGCTTCAGATTTGAAAAATCCTCAAATTTTTAGTT
This sequence comes from Sabatieria punctata, assembly GCA_030248155.1. Taxonomy (NCBI): domain Eukaryota; kingdom Metazoa; phylum Nematoda; class Chromadorea; order Araeolaimida; family Comesomatidae; genus Sabatieria; species Sabatieria punctata. Next base: position 122,194 of record JASANB010006892.1, read on the forward strand.
ACTAAAACCAAAACCAACACTAAAAATTTGAGGATTTTTAAAATTTGGAGCCATATTTCACCACTTTCTTCAACGGGTCAGCCAATGTGGCTTATACCAAACTGTAGGGAATTGTTAGCGCTACAATATTCTGAAATAAAAAAAACGGTGTAGGGGGTTCCAGACGAGCTAGGGGGCTCCAAAAGGGGTCGAAAAAAATTTTTTTCATTGAAAATGGAATTCGACCGTTGATTCTGAAAGTACTCTAAAAGTTACCCTAAACCCCCAATTTTGAAGTCCCAATACTGATTATTGCGCTAGAAACTCCAGCAGGAAGTTTTGGTGCAGTACCAAAACTAAAAATTTGAGGATTTTTCAACTTTGAAGCCATATTTCACCAGTTTCTTCCACGGGTCAGCCAATGTGGCTTATACCAAACTGTAGGGAATTGTTAGCGCTACAATATTCTGAAATAAAAAAAACGGTGTAGGGGGGTTCCAGACGAGCTAGGGGGCTCCAAAGGGGGTCGAAAAAATTTTTTTTCATTGAAAATGGAATTCGACCGTTGATTCTGAAAGTACTCTAAAAGTTACCCTATGCCCCCAATTTTTAAGTCCCAACACTGATTAGTGCGCTAGAAATTCGATTTTGAAATTTTGGTCCCATAGTTAAGCGGACCGATTTTCAGAAGGCCGTATCTCGAGCGTGGAGCGTCGAATCGGGATATCCTTTGCGGTGGTTATATAACCTATCCATACGTATTAGTCGTCCAACTTTGAGCCCTCCACGCCAAAGTTTCATTTTTGGGGTCTGAATATGGCAAAGGACGAAGACTCGATCGGTTCAGAGACTGACTCTTAAAATCATACGGGATAGTAAACCGAAAATCTTCTTTTCCATTAAAAACTTTGCCAATGAATATCACATGGGGTATTAAATGGAACAATGCTCCGTTTAATAACCCAGGGCGATATTAAATGGGGTGGGATATAAGTGGAAAACTCCGGTAGCTCGAAAAAATATTTTTAAATGGATTACGCTCTCTTGACAGCCACCAGAACATACAGGTCTGATTACCAGGCATTTGTATTTGTCGGTCGGTCGGTCGGTCGGTCGGTCGGTCGGTCGGTCGGTCGGTCGGTCGGTCGGTCGGTCGGTCGGTCGGTCGGTCGGTCGGTCGGTCGGTCGGTCGGTCGGTCGGTCGGTCGGTCGGTCGGTCGGTCGGTGGGCGGGTCGGTCGGTCGGTCGTTCGGTCGGTCGGTCGGTCGGTCGGTCGGTCGGTCGGTCGGTCGGCCGGCCGGCCGGCCGGTCGGTTGCGTTGGTACCGGTTACCTGATACCATTTCAAGGAGTGTTCCGACGATATAAAAATTCGGCGATTCGATATCGACATTTATGGTAATGCGAGAAAATCTGAAAGCAAACTGCTCTCGCTGCTTATCAGTCAAGCACTGATGCAATCAGCTCTCTGATATCAATTAAGTAGATAATCGCAGAAAAGGTTGGCCCTTCTGAAGCCCTTCAATGAAAAGTTTGACCACTCAGGCCGTGCCCCACCCTCATTAGGTATAATGAGCTGAGACAGAATAGCGTATTTTAACTTATTTTATTGACAAAAACCTTGACTTTTGCTATCGATGTATCGTCGGAACCCTAATTTTAATTATATTTAAGTCAGTTTCCATGATAGAGTCAGATCTTTGCAGCCGGCTACCTGCAAAGTCGTAGTTCGGACAACTACCAAGCCGAACTGGCATATAAGTACCAGCGCTTCACACACTACCGGCAACTGGGCGGGAATACCATTCAGAATGTGCAGTACAACGACCGGTTGAAAGACCAGACCGCCACTCATGTAGTAGCTGCAATCGAATATGGTGCCAATGCAATATTCAAATTCGACAAGCAGCTCAAGAAAGTCAGCGACAAGAAGGTCATATCAGGAGAGTTGGAGGTCACTGCTACTTGGGCGTTTGGTAAGTGGCTGGCCATGAACTCAAGCCGCTTGACAAATGACTTAATCGTGGAAAATCGATCAATTTTTCAAGCTTCTTACAGCATGTGTCGGAAACGATGTAAAACTATTTTTGCACTCCTCCAGTGAATTTCACCCAAATCTGTTAAGAGTCGTTCTCTGGTCAGATCGCGTTTTGCCCCTTTGCCCTATTCAGACCCAAAATTGAAATTTTGAGCTAGAGAGCTGCGAGTTGGCACACTAATACATACTAATGAGTTATCTTTCAGCTGCAAAGGATTAGTGGATCTGACGCTCCTGTCCTGAGATATAGCCTTCCGAAAATCGGTCCGCTTAACTATGGGACCAAAACTTCAAACTCGAATTTCTCGCTTCGTACTCGGAATTCGGACCTAAAAATTGGGGGTTTTAGAGTACTTTTAGACTGCTTTAAGAAACTTTTGTCAAATTTTCGTTTTCAGAAAAAAATTTTTTTTTCGCCCCCTTTGCGCCCCCCTAGCTCGTCTGGAACCCCCCCCAACCCAGTTTTTTTTATTTCAGAAAAATGTTGGGCTATCAATTACCTACCGTTTGGTGTGAAGCATTGTTTGCTCAGACCCGTGGAGCGTGAGAAAGCTGAGGTCAAACATGCCCCGGTCGCAAAATTTTCGCACTTTTCTCAGGTCAAATATTTCCAAGTCTTGGTTTTCCACCTACTAGTAGGAATTGGGACTTAAAAATTGGGGGTTTTAGAGTACTTTTAGACTGCTTTAAGAAACTTTTGTCAAATTTTCGTTTTCAGAAAAAAAAATTTTTTTCGCCCCCTTTGCGCCCCCCTAGCTCGTCTGGAACCCCCCAACCCAGTTTTTTTTATTTCAGAAAAATGTTGCGCTACCAATTACCTACCGTTTGGTGTGAAGCATTGTTTGCCCAGACCCGTGGAGCGTGAGAAAATTGAGGTCAAACATGTCCCGGTCGCAAAATTTTCGCACTTTTCTTAGGTCAAATATTTCCAAGTCTTGGTTTTCCACCTACTAGTAGGAATTGGGACTTAAAAATTGGGGGTTTTAGAGTACTTTTAGACTGCTTTAAGAAACTTTTGTCAAATTTTCGTTTTCAGAAAAAAATTTTTTTCGCCCGCTTTTGCGCCCCCAGCTCGTCTGGAACCCCCCAAACCCCAAAATTTTTTTTTCTGAAAACGAAAATTTCACAAACGTTTGTTAACGCAGTCTAAAAGTACTCTAAAACACACAATTTTTAAGTCCCAATTCGTAGTAGTAGTAGTAGTAGTAGTAGTAGGTAGGTAGAAAACCGGACTTGGAAATATTTGACCTGAGAAAAGTGCGCAAAATTTTGCGACTGGGACATGTTTGACCTCAATTTTCTCACGCTCCACGGGTCTAGGCAAACAATGCTTCACACCGAAGGGTAGGTAATTGATAGCGCAACATTTTTCTGAAATAAAAAAAACTGGGTTGGGGGTTCCAAACGAGCTAGGGGAGCGCAAAGGGGCGAAAAAAAATTTTTTTTTCTGAAAACGAAAATTTGACGAAAGTTTCTTAAAGCAGTCTAATAGTACTCTAAAATCCCCAATTTTTAAGTCCCAATTCCTACTAGTAGGTGGAAAACCAAGACTTGGAAATATTTGACCTAAGAAAAGTGCGAAAATTTTGCGACCGGGACATGTTTGACCTCAATTTTCTCACGCTCCACGGGTCTGGGCAAACAATGCTTCACACCAAACGGTAGGTAATTGGTAGCGCAACATTTTTGTGAAATAAAAAAAAAACTGGGTTGGGGGGTTCCAGACGAGCTAGGGGGGCGCAAAGGGGGCGAAAAAATATTTTTTTTCTGAAAACGAAAATTTGACAAAAGTTTCTTAAAGCAGTCTAAAAGTACTCTAAAACCCCCAATTTTTAAGTCCCAATTCCTACTAGTAGGTGGAAAACCAAGACTTGGAAATATTTGACCTAAGAAAAGTGCGAAAATTTTGCGACCGGGACATGTTTGACCTCAATTTTCTCACGCTCCACGGGTCTGGGCAAACAATGCTTCACACCAAACGGTAGGTAATTGGTAGCGCAACATTTTTCTGAAATAAAAAAAACTGGGTTGGGGGGTTCCAGACGAGCTAGGGGGGCGCAAAGGGGCGAATAACTTTTTTTTTCTGAAAACGAAAATTTGACAACAGTTTCTTAAAGCAGTCTAAAAGTACTCTAAAACCCCCAATTTTTAGGTCCAAATTCCGAGTATGAAGCGAGCAATTCGAGTTTGAAATTTTGGTCCCATAGTTAAGCGGACCGATTTTCGGAAGGCTATATCTCAGGACAGCAGCGTCAGATCCACTAATCCTTTGCAGCTGAAAGATAACTCATAAGTATGTATTAGTGTGCCAACTTACAGCTCTCTAGCTCAAAGTTTCAATTTTGGGTCTGAATACTGAAACTCGATGTGACCAGAGAACGACTCTTAATTTGGTCCCACCCCCAGAAATATGTAAATCGCAAAAAATGGCCAATTTTTTGTTAAAAAGGCAAAAAACGCCGTGACGCTCCCATAAGGAGTTATTAGCAAAACACAGAATTCGCTTATTTTGAAATATACTTTAGCAGTATTCGTTTAGTACTTTGGTACCAACTGGCAAGCATACATGTAACTAGTGTGGGTTTGTATATTCAAATATACATATACAAATTTGTATAAATATACAAATGTTTTGGATATACATATACATATACATATACAAACGGACTGCTGATGCAATATTCAATATACATATACAAACAGACTTGATATACAAACGGTTTGCATATTTTCATTTGTATATTTTTGCAGTAAGTAGTTTAGCACATTTTGGCCACTTTCGTACAGTAATTGAGATATTTTTACAGTTTCTTCGGGTGTTTTTGTATTTTGAGCCTATGTCTTCAACTTTTCCAGAAGAATTTGTTAAATTTGCGGTTTAGCCTCGTCTGCATTAAGACCAAATATTATTCATCTTCGTTTTAGAAGTATTTCGCAATGAGTTTTGCTGTTTGAAACGAAAAAATGGAATAGTAGACACTAGAGTGCGAACAATACCTAAAAAACCCAATACCCCAATACCCAATACCCAATACCAATACCTGAGACCCCCAATACCCCAATACCCAATACCCAATACCCAATACTTGTGTAGCTGGGCCAAAAATTTCATTTCAGTGGACAGGTACATTCTAGTTGTGTACACAAGATTTTGGCACCGCAATAAACTTTTTTAAGAGGCTGGTTGGGCCGCTGCCCAAGCAGGGCGAGACAATTTTGAAAAATTAGCCTTTCAGAAAGCATTTAGAAGCCGTTTAAGCGAAAAATTAGCAGAAATTAACAGTTTTGGTACTTAATATTTTGTAATTCAGTCGTGATTTTTTTCCTAACTCCGCCGGAAATTGTGTGCACCACGGCAATAGCCATGATGGGTACGGTGCTAGTCTAGTACATTACGGTGACATTAATGTCACCATTTTTATTTCAGAAAATAATAGAGAAATTAATTACTGGTTAATTATTAATTAGCAGCGCTTAGAAAAGTGTACACTTTAGGAAATTCTACTAACGTTTAGTTGATTAGGCTGTCCATAAACGATGACATTCCAGAGGGGGAGAGGGGTCGGCAGAAATGCGACGATAGACTACATACCAGGAGGCGGAGGGGTTAGCAAAGAGCGACGTCGCTTTTTTCGGAATTCTAGAGAACTTTGATTGTATTATTTTCAATTTAAGTACATTCTGTCAAAGGTTTCTACAATGCGGAAAAGCTTCCCAGAGTGGTTGTAGGGATTTATTCTATTGATTGCGCAGTATGCTAACAAGAAAACATGACAGTTCTGTATGTACTGTACTTTTATCGGGAGGGGTAAACCGAAAACGACGTTGCCTTAGGGGAGGGGATCCACAAGAAACGATACAAGGCGATTTTGGGGGGAGGGGGCTCCGAAAAATTTGAACGACGTCATTTATGGATGGCTCCTTAACGCGAAAACAGCTTACTAAACCGAATCATCGATCAACTTTTTCGAAATTTTTCAGATCAATTTTTCAGGTCAACATCGATTTCTCTCTATTTTTAATTGTCCAATTTAGTATTGGGTATTGGGGGTAAAAACCCCAATACCCAATACCCAATACCCAATACCTGGAAAACACCCCAATACACCCAATACCCAATACCCAATACCCAATACCAGTTCGCACTCTAGTAGACACGCTCAACGACGAAATTGATAATCGAATCCCGCACATTTCCCTCTTCGTTTCATCCCAGTTTTAAACGTGTTATTACTTTTTCAGATAAACCCGTTCAGCCATTCTCCCTATGATGCGTAATAACGATTTCTGGGGCTACTTCTGCTTAAAACTATACGTATGTACGAGCCTAGTAGGCCTGAATCGAAGACTAAAGCCAGAACCTAAGCCTTAACATACGTGTTAACCTAAAACTAAGGGGTGTACCTAAAGCGTAAGTTTGAATTTGTTGCTAGCATTTGTATTACTTAAAGATTTTCGACCACTGGTGACTTACCCACACCGCACAAAAATTTTCTTGATATTACAGATCCTAAAAGCCTGAGTTTTAGCAACAACATAAATTTTAGCTGGTAAAAATTTTAGACTGAGAGCAGTATCACTTAATAGAGTTCGCACCGGTTGGGAGAACTGCCTGAAATCGGAATACACTCATGCAATTTGAGAATATTTCACTTTGGCTAGCCCTACAACGCCCTACCATATGACAATGACACCCGTCATGGTACCCCTAACCCACCTGGTTTGTCGAAATCATGCTGTCCAGCAGAAAATTTATAATATCCTTAATATACAAATATACAAAAAATATGCAATATTGAAATTTTGTTTGTATATGTATATATACATATACATATACAGGGTGTGCCAAAAAAAAACAACCCAGCAGATTTTTTGCCGTAGCAACCGCAAATCGCAACCGATTTGAATGAATCTTTTTTTAAATAAAAGATAAATAAATTCTTGAAAGACCGATGAATCCCTTATTAAGATAGCCTGCTTAGTTCCTGAGATATTTGCTCTCAAAGTCAAAACAGAGATTTTGGCAGTGAACAACAGTGATAAACACAACCCAGCAGATTTTTTACTTTTGCAACCATGAATCTAAAACCAATTTGAATGAATCCTTTTTTGAATGAAAGATTGATAAATTCTTCAAAGATTGGTGCAATTTCTATTGAGATTCACTGCTTAGTTCTTGAGATATTTGCCCTCAAACTCGAAACAGATTTTGGCAAAGAACAAGAGCGATTCCGTTGCACTTCATAATAAAGCAGATTCCTACTGCTGGGGGCTAGTGACACTTTATTGTTGAAGTAAACCGAGTTTCTGTGTGAGCAGTAAAGCCTCCAATAGCCCTCAACAGTAGCAGGAATCCGTTTTATTACGAAGTGCAGCGGAAAAAGAAAAATTCCCGCTTGTTCACTGCCAAAATCACTGTTTTGACTTTGAGAGTGAATATCTCAGGAACTAAGCAGAGTACATTAATAAAAGTTCCATCAATCTTTCAAGAATTTATTTGTCTTTCATTTAAAAAATGACTCATTCAAATCGGTTGAGATTTGCGGTTGCTACAGCGAAAAATCTGCTGGGTTGTTTTTTTTTGGCACACCCTGTACAAACTAATGTGCATTTGTATATATACATATACATATACATATACAAACGAAGTAGGCATATATGTGCCCACGTTACATGTAACAGCTCCGGGCCGACCTGGGGGGAGGTGGTAGGTGGGTTTTCTACAGGTGGGGGGGGGGGTCGAGGCGGGTTTCTCCCAGAGCGGGGTCCAAAATGTCAAAAAGCTCCAAAACGCCTGCCGTGACACACGGGATAGCATAAACTACCTGTGGCCAAGACGCGACTATCGCTAAAATCAGGACAGGGTGCTAAAAGTCACTATTCTAAGCTGCCAAATAGCGTTTTAGAGCTAAAAACAAGCAAACAATGACAAAAAGGCTTCCAAAAACACCGATTTCTCTTCAATATCAGCAGTGGAAGCGCCGAATTCGGTTTCAAGCTTATTTTTGGCTAAAAATTAGTGATTTCTGAGCCAGTTTGTTAGTACTGGAGCCACCCTGGTACTTGTATTTTTGGGTCGGGAGGGGGGTCCCTGGGTGCTGTCATGCAAGTGGCTGATACGATACGATACTATATGATGTGATGGCGGTACAGAACTCCTTCAGTCAGGCTTTGTGGTTCATTTCGCAACGCCGTATATAAGCCTAGCCTAACCTAGCGTACATTATCGCCCTTCTTTCACCGCCACTAGTTTCTAGCATGCTTGGATCAGAATAGATCGTCCAGTTCGCTCCAGTGGTGGGAAGTTGGTCCACTAAAAGAGCAGCCCACTGCCGCCCCGATTGAGCGCCCTCTGCTCTTCTGAGCCTGATTGACCACTTCTAGTGAGCAAAAACGGTCTCAAATCATCCTTCTTCAAGCATATTTCCGCTGTAGCTTCCAGGTGCTTAGGCACATCCAGTCCGTTCCAATTTGCCTACTATTTCGGTGGCCTGGGTTGGACCTTATGCTGATGCCCAACTCTTTGCGATAAGGACTTGTGTGCTAAATACAGCACCCGGGTACACTAATTGGCATTTAGGATTGTGGACAAAAACGAAATCAAAATAGTGTACTAGGGCACACTACCTAATTGGAATTATAGTATAGTCAGAAATAACTGCATTTCACTTTAGCACAAAATTATCTGTTGGCTCAAAAGACTTCCTCAAATTTAAACGTATTTCACAAAAAAACTTTCTTGATTTAAGAGTTTCTTCGTTGAACAAGTTTTCTATTCTATTCACTCATAATCAACAAACTAAAAAGCTCATTATAGCATAAGAAATCTGAATAATTATCAGACAATTTAGGCTCTGTTTCTGTGAAACATGTGGTTTAGATTCCAGAAAACGGCGGTATTGCAAACTTTTCTTTTACTGTTGGCTACCATAATTTTGCAAAATTCACGAGCCATTGCTATAAAACCTGTCTCCAAATAGAGCAAATACACTATTTGGTGTACTCTATTCAGCACTCAGCGGTAGTACACAGTTGTTTTGCTTAAAAATGCATGTTCCTAGTTTAGCTCAGATCCATGGTTCTGCCAAACTGAACCTAACCGAAAGCAAGAAGAAAAACTTCAGTCACATCAGCTGTACATTCATGGGAGACGTGGCACTTGCATACAACCCTACCAACTTGCTGGATGCGCTTGAGAGCTACAGGATCTTACCCTCCCTCATCACTGAGGCCTCAGCCATTCCTCAGACAGTCTATCTACTGTCCATGTCAGAGTTCGATTCGAAAGAACAACGAATTGTCCGCGAGATCAAGGAGGAGTTACTGAATGAAATCGAAAACCGCATGGAGATGTACAATGCGCTGGACCGCTCTCTCGGTGACCTCAAGAGGACCAACAGCTACAACCTGCTCAAACTCTACAGACAACAAGTGGAGGAGTTCCAACAGGTTGTCACTATACGACGATACCACTTCCAGTCCCAGCTGCTCAAGATCCTTCCAGCGGTTCGCAATGCTTCCATGGACGAAACTGCCTTGACCTCCGTTCTCGACGAAAGTGAGACTGAATACACAATGAAGAAGCTGCTTGACTGGGCCAATGAGAAGAACAGAGAAGCTGTCTCCATCGACGCCATGCTGGCTTGGGACCCTACTCTGTCTGTGTTATCTGAGAAAGAGCTTGACCATCTCTTGTTCGATTACGACCATCGATATGTGATATCGTTCACACTCTCCATCTACCAGACCCAGGATAGGTTCACAAGCTGCGTCAAAAATAGCTGCGGGCAGAAAAATAACAACTCTGTCTGTAAAGACCTGCAGTGTAAAGGACGGTACTATCACTCGTGGCGAGACAACCACACCCTGGTGCATGTGCTGCGCTCCCAGTTGCACAACTTCCAGCAACTGGTGAAGGCAAACCAAGCAGTAGGCATGGACAAGACAGCCATGGTGATCAGTGAAGATGTGAGCCCGAATAACTCGAGCGGCTCATTCCCAAGTGTGATAGCCAAGACTGAAGTGTACGATGATGGCGAGGTAAAAGATGGAGTAGTCCAACTTCCACTGGTGCAGGACCTGACAGCCCAGCTTGGCTTCAACTGCACCATCCTGCTCAAGTGGAACCTGACTTCCTCTGAATTCTCTGCCAAGTGGATTCAAAGCTTCACTGTCAAGTACAGAGAAGATGATATTCATGACTACATTTCGATCGATCATGTGCCAGCTGATCGATGGGAAGTGACCATCCCTTTGTATTACAGTAAGTGACTAAAGGCTTTTTCAAGAACTCCGGGTTTCTTATCCTTGCCAATGAGGAGTTGGGCCCATCTACACAGCAGTCCCCTGGGGCTGTCAATTTGTTATCGTTGCTGTTGCTCGATCTGGGGCATGGGATGTGTTGCTTTTACACCCACCTTTCGTCCAGGTAGTCTCACCTAGTTTAGTCACTAGCAACAAAAAAGAAAATACAAATCCAGCTAAAATGTTGTTTTCTGACAATTTTGGTGTCCGAAATTCCAAAAGAATCGCAATACTACTGAGAAAATTGTGTGCCAGTGTGTATGCGCATTCCAACTACAAATGCGTATGAGTTTGCGTATGTGCATTCCGAAAACTAAATGCGTATTTTGCGTGTTGCGTATGCGTAATGCGATCTTAGAAACGCTCAGAAATTTCACTGAAAGGCCGTTTTACTGTTGTCTGGGTATTATGCAATATTATTATGGAAATCATGCATTTGAATTTGAATGCACAGCGCATGCGCATATGCATGCACAATTAACACCGTTGGTCTGCGATTGAGCTCTATTTTAACATATTTTAATATCAGCCAGATCCGTGAGATGACCCTACTTGCCCCATCTCTTCGGCACCTGAGCTGACTTTCTCGCAAACACCACCTTAAATACGCCTGCCGAACGAGGTGTAAACTTTTGAAGTTGCCTGTTTGGGGCAGGGCGAGAAAATTTTGCAAAATTAGCCCTGAAAAGCGCAAAAACAGTGTTCTTCTGAGCATAAAATTAACCGAAATTACAAGTTTTAGTAGTTTTAAACGTGGCCTGGTTGGGCTTCCAACCGATCAGGGCGAGAAAATTTTGAAAAATAAAAAATTAGCCCCTCGAAAACGCATTCTGGGCATAAACTGGACAGGTACAGGTCATAATTTTTTCGTTTCTCTTATTTTTGCCTAATTTTTCCTTCCTAGCTCTACCACAAAGGGGGTGTACCCACCCTACACCCTCTGGGTACGCTACTTGTGTTGGTGTCATCATCTATAGCCAAAATTTTAGTTGTTTTGTGTTTAAGACATCCTGAAATTTGCAAACAACTGAAATCAATTCTAACATCGATCTACTTCAGGATTTGAAGTGGTTATCCAAGCCAACTGTGCGTTTGGAATCTGTGTAGTTCATACAAAGAGATTCAGTGAATTTCACAAGGAAGGCTGTAAAATGCACTCCAAACGTACTTCAAGTTTTTATTGTGTCATATATCTCCAGCCTGATTGACTGTAACATGGTTTCAGCGTTGACAGGAATTATGATTCTCGGCGGACAAGGTCTATCTGCTCAGTCTACGCTGGAGATGTTCTATCCAACGGCCCCTGCGTCCAACACACTGCTCAATGTCAACTTGGCACGTCCCCGATATTTTCAATCCAGCGTTGTCACTCGTAGTGGCACCGTGATGACAATCGGAGGCCGGGCATCTGATTACACCAGCTCCACTGAGACCTATGTCCCAGGCGAGGTGACAGCCCATTCGGGACCCAGTCTCAAAACAGCTAGAGCTGGTTTTGGCGCGGCTGTGATTGACGGCACAATTTGTGTGTTTGGAGGGTGGAACAGCGACTACTTGCAGTCCTGCGAGTGCCTGCAAAAAGGAGCTGTCACCTGGGCAGTCGTATCAAACATGCACAGTCCCCGAGGCTATGTAGCTGCAGTGCCTCTCAACCGCCAGTTCTACGTGATTGGTGGCTCTTCCGGCAGCAAAAAAACACTCAGTTCAGTAGAACGCTACAGTCAAGGGAACCAAAGCTCTTGGGCGTTCGTTAAACCAATGAGTGTAGCTCGTTCTAGCCATGCAGCTGCCGCTCTGAATGGCTGCATTTATGTTTGCGGCGGATACACCGGCAGTACCTACCTGAAGTCGTGTGAGAAATACGAGCCGCAACGTGACAAATGGACCTCCGTTGATGACATGACTTTAGTGCGCTATTATTTTTCACTTGTCGCTTTGAATGGCAAGCTGTATGCTGTTGGGGGACTGGGTGAGAGTAGTAGCCCGACCACAGTGGAAGAGTATGATCCTCTGCTGAACAAGTGGTCACTGATGAACACTAAGTTAATTGAAACCCGCTACAGCTCCTCTGCTGTGGCTGTGTAGAAGACAAACCCTAAAACTTCTAATAACAGCGCTCTGCACTGCATGCTAAAATGGCGGTGTTCTTACAGAAAATCTGGATGAAACTCTGATGGTAGTGTTCATATGGAGCGCTTCTATTAGAAGGGCGCTATTTTATCTGTATTTGCGGCAGTTTATGTGGCTCCGGCGCTAGCTACTACTTCAGCGCGCGTTTTTGTTGGAAGTTTTATGGTAAATAGGGTAGGCTAGACACAACACTACTCAAGTATTTCTTGTAAAAAGTGCCATGAATAAACCTTTTGAATTTGGAGTTGCGTTCTCAGCAAACCTAAGCAACACTAAAGCAAGTACATGGCATGGCAGGCACAGGCAGAACCATGCATGTTTTGTCTGGCTCAAATTTGACTGCACGTAGTTCATCCGTCTTCTCCTAACACCGCGTTTTTACTTTACGGGCCCCTTTAGGTTGCGTTAACGTACATATGTAGGTGGACCTAATTATGGTCGAAAACAGACTTTTTGCCTTCTTACGACTCTCTACTAAGTTGGTGTATAAAACCGCTTCTTTCACAGAAAACAGTCTAAATTGAACGGTTATTCAACGAATTAAATCATTTTGTACAGTTGTCATGATGCTTGAGTAATGCGCTTGTTATTCGAAATCGAGTACGCGCTATGCCAGGAGAAGTGGACCTTCATAATTAGATTAGGCTTGATTTGACCCGCGGATGTGTCGACCATTTTCGTTAGAAAAAACGATTTTCTTGCCTTGAATAACTCAAAAACGGGGCCGCATCTAAAAAAGTGAAAACGCCGGCCTGTAGCGAGAGACAAGTACTACGGTATCTTCCATAGCAGTAAGGGTTAAATTCTGTATTTATCAGCAAAAATATTTTCGACTTTTTCAAATACGTACACCTTAAAATCCACACTATTCATGTGGGTCTGAATCGATCAAGTCCAAACTTTGCAGGCACAGTCGGTGTGGTAGGCATAATCTGTGCTGAAAATATGGGCCTAATCGGTCCAAGCACGTTGTATTGTATTCCGCGACTACAAAACGTCCAAAATCAAGTTTTTGCCCTAAATACCGCAAGCGGTATCGGAGAACAAAAGTACTGCAGTGGTGGTGTTTTCTAGTGAAGACCTATCGATTCATCGCTTAAATAGTATAAGTCAGAAAATTTCATGTTCCGCTCATAAGACCTAAGGGTACCGCATCACAGGGGACATACTCTACATACTGTACATCATACAAGGTGTCGCGGTGGATCGGTGGACAAAGAGTTGGATTTGGGTTTCTTTCCCTTAATTTGGGAACAGTAATAATAACAGAACAACAGTTGGGTTTGGGCTCGCTGTTCACAACAGCTATTTGAAGTTGGATTCAGACACCTGTTACAATCAAGTACAATTAATGTAACAATGGATACACAATGGCCGGGCTGGGCCCTTTTATAGCTCAACAGAAAGTTCTAGTACATACAATTGCGCCCTCCTATACAATACGCATAGAAAATTCTAGAACAATGATTGGGCGCGCGAAGGACTTTGTTTTGTAGTAAAGTGACGTCATCAGACATCATGCTTATGTACAATAAAGACAACTACTCCCCTCCCTTCCTATGTGCTCTTGTCTTTGACGACACAAGGGACCTGCAAATATTTTATAATTAGGCAACTTAACCACTATCACAAATTGAACAATCTTTGTACAGGGTGTGCCAAAAAAAACAACCCAGCAGATTTTTTGCTGTAGCAACCGCAAATCGCAACCGATTTGAATGAATCTTTTTTTAAATAAAAGAAAAATAAATTCTTGAAAGACCGATGAATCGCTAATTAAGATAGCCTGCTTAGTTCCTGAGATATTTGCCCTCAAAGTTAAAACAGAGATTTTGGCAGTGAACAAGAGTGATAAACACAACCCAGCAGATTTTTTACTTTTGCAACCATGAATCTTAATCGATTTGAATGAATGCTTTTTTGAATGAAAGATTGATAAATTCTTCAAAGATTGGTGCAATTTTTATTGAGATTCACAGCTTAGTTCTTGAGATATTTGCCTTCTAAGTCGAAACAGATTTTGGCAAAGAACAACAGCGATTCCGTTGCATTTCATAATAAAGCAGATTCCTACTGCTGGAGTCTAATGACTTTAGTGTTGAAGTAAACCGAGTTTGTGTGTCACCAGTAAAGCCTCCAATAGCCCTCAGCAGTAGCAGGAATCTGTTTTATTACGAAGTGCAGCGGAAAAAGAAAAATTCCCTCTTGCTCACTGCCAAAATCACAGTTTTGACTTTGAGAGTGAATATCTCAGGAACTAAGCAGGGTACATTAATAAGCGTTACATCAATCTTTCAAGAATTTATTTATCTTTCACACAAAAAAGGATTCATTCAAATCGGTTGAAATTTGCGGTTGCTACAGCGAAAAATCTGCTGGGTTGTTTTTTTTTGGCACACCCTGTACATTTAGCTTTATTTGTGCTTTAGGATACTCGTGTCAATCAAGAACGAAGAGAAAATTTTGATCACATACAACTGACTAAGCCAAACTATGCAAGTAAACAAAACGATAAATATTTCTGAAGTTACCTCTAACAACAGAATTGTCTGATCGGATAGGAGACCCATCACAAAGTTTCTAATTTATTTTGAATCAAATTATCTAGTCACATGCGTCTAAAATCAGCTCTACACAGTTCAACCGATTTTAATAAAGTCAAGAACATGAAATCTTGCCATCACTACACAGACTATAAAAAGAAGATATACACAAACAAGATAGATGCCGTAAGGACGGGAGGCGTGAAACTTCGTCAGCAAATAATGTACATAAGAAGAAATAAAAATGAGCAAAAGGAAAAACACCAGAAGCTCGAGTGAAATTGTGAAGTCGAACTGAAACTTTTGTTCATTAGCATGAAACAATTAGAGAACAGATCAGTTTTACCTCAGATGCACGGTCATTTTTCAGAATTGCTATTGTAAACGAAACACCGATACCGACCAATAAATCTGAAAAAATCACCTTTTGTAGCACAAATCAATTGAGTTCGGTAACTGCAATAATTTGCTTTGCAAGTTGTGTCTCTGTCTCTGTCTCTGTCACTGTCTCTGTCTCTGTCTCTGTCTCTGTCACTGTCACTGTCTCTGTCTCTGTCTCTGTCTCTGTCACTGTCTCTGTCACTGTCACTGTCACTGTCACTGTCACTGTCACTGTCACTGTCACTGTCACTGTCACTGTCACTGTCTCTGTCTCTGTCTCTGTCTCTGTCTCTGTCTCTGTCTCTGTCACTGTCTCTGTCACAGTCACTGTCTCTGAGTCTGTCTCTGTCTCTGTCTCTGTCTCTGTCTCTGTCTCTGTCTCTGTCTCTGTCTCTGTCTCTCTCACTGTCACTGTCACTGTCACTGTCACTGTCACTGTCTCTGTCACTGTCACTGTCACTGTCACTGTCACTGTCACTGTCACTGTCACTGTCTCTGTCACTGTCTCTGTCTCTGTCTCTGTCTCTGTCACTGTCTCAGTCACAGTCACTGTCTCTGAGTCTGTCTCTGTCTCTGTCTCTGTCTCTGTCTCTGTCTCTGTCTCTGTCTCTGTCACTGTCACTGTCACTGTCTCTGTCACTGTCACTGTCACTGTCTCTGTCACTGTCACTGTCTCTGTCACTGTCACTGTCACTGTCTCTGTCTCTGTCTCTGTCTCTGTCTCTGTCTCTGTCACTGTCTCTGTCACAGTCACTGTCTCTGAGTCTGTCTCTGTCTCTGTCTCTGTCTCTGTCTCTGTCTCTGTCTCTGTCTCTGTCTCAGTCTCAGTCTCTGTCTCTGTCTCTGTCTCTGTCTCTGTCTCTCTCACTGTCACTGTCACTGTCACTGTCTCTGTCACTGTCACTGTCTCTGTCTCTGTCACTGTCACTGTCTCTGTCTCTGTCACTGTCACTGTCACTGTCTCTGTCACTGTCTCTGTCTCTGTCACTGTCACTGTCACTGTCACTGTCTCTGTCTCTGTCTCTGTCTCTGTCTCTGTCTCTGTCTCTGTCTCTGTCACTGTCTCTGTCACAGTCACTGTCTCTGAGTCTGTCTCTGTCTCTGTCTCTGTCTCTGTCTCTGTCTCTGTCTCAGTCTCTGTCTCTGTCTCTGTCTCTGTCTCTGTCTCTGTCTCTGTCTCTGTCTCTCTCACTGTCACTGTCACTGTCACTGTCACTGTCTCTGTCACTGTCACTGTCACTGTCTCTGTCTCTGTCACTGTCTCTGTCTCTGTCTGTCAAAAAACTGACTGAACAAAGCGCCTCCATAGCAAGCAGAGACAGCCATCTGCGGATAACCCTGTTTAGCAACTGTCAGGTTGCAAACCAGGTCTCCCAAAGAATTGCTCCAGGCCAATAGTGTCAGCCCAAGTATTGAGTGTGGTAAATTTGTGTAGGTTGCAATCATAGTAAGGATTCCAACAATTTCTTGCGCCAGCGTATAGATCCAAGCCACAGCAATGATGAATCCAATGTAGGCCAAACTCTGAAGAGCACTGAGAAACTGCGTGCATTATTGATTTGGTATAGTAGAGTTTAGTGGCCTTACCACATGAAACCTCGGAACCTGATCCCTTCTAGTCGTAAAATACACCACTACGGCGGTAGCCAAACCTGCCAGGAGAAAGACCAAAAACAGTGGGAAACCATTTGCGATTATAGCGTTGATCTCTAAATAAAACTGTTTAATACCGAAATATCGACTTTTTGGATTGTTTATACGTCCAGCCGCCAAAAGCAGGATAAGAGGTGCAAGAACGCACTGAATCATGGCCATCGCTTTTGACCAGCCATTGTTGGCTAGCTCCAAGTTGACCACTGGATTACTGGCTTTCAGTAGAACAATCAGAGGCAGCTAGAAATAGAGACTCAATCTTTTGCCGGTTCAGTGGTACTATGTACTTTCAACAGCAAAATCAGTTTCTTGTACCAGGCTTTCTGTAAAAAGTTTTGCTTGGAAAAAGGTTTGATGTAAAGTAGAACCTCTTTCACTAACTCTGCTATTTCACTACCTGAAAACTGTGGATTGGACAAAAATACTTAATCAAAAGCCGAACCTTCAACAGGATCCTTATCCAGGTCAGGTACCGCAGTTTGTTCAGTATCTGAAAAGTTTAGAATTGATTTATAGAATTAGGTTCAACAGTCAGTGAAATACATAACAACATAGTACAGAACAAACGGTGTCTCACAGAGTTTTGACCTTCACTCAAACAGTTAGTTCCTAATCAGTTCTTTATCAATCTGGTTCGCATTTTCAGAATTAGTGCGTTACGCCCAATGACAATATACTGTAAATCATTTGCTGTAGGTTTCGAAGCCATCCATCCGAACTCTTTGAATTTCACAAAAATAACTAGAATTTCCATGCACCACTATAATTCTTAGTGTTCGGTTGACAAAACCCACACGAGTCGGAATGTTCGCGCAAGGCTTGCAGAATAGGTAAGTACCCAAAGGTTCCTTTAATAAATCCTGAAAATTTGAGCCAAATCTATAAAAAACTGACCAAGAACGAAACGAAACGGCTGATTGAAGGCCAGAAGTGGATGGGACTAATTGTCTGTACTGTATGTCGTTAGTTCCGTGACTGGTCAAAACTCACTAGCCGAAAACGGATCCCAGGCAGCCCAGTCGGCCTCCAAATCCAGAGAATTCTCATGTCTACACAGAATGGGTTTTGGTTGCGCTTCAACAGCAGAACTACTGTCTTCCGAATTGGATCCGCCTTCAATTCCCGAATCAATTGACGCTCGAGAGCTTCGGGAATCGACCAATTGAGCATCCAACTGAACAACGTTCAACTCCAATCCTGGACGAGTTTGAGGAGAGGTTATGTTGTCTTCTGTCTTAGTGAAACATGGGTTGTCTTGCTCCAGCTTGGACCGGTCATGGGAAGGGGAAGGGATAATCGTTGATTGTCTTGGTGGAAGATCAGAGGTGACGGCTTCTTGTTCTGCTTCTAAACTTGTGTGCGTGTTCTACGAATGGTAAAAGTATGCAATTGGCGACCCGAGGGAAAATATGGAATTGGTGACCCGAGGGGAATTACGGAATTGCCGACCCGAGGGGAAATATGGAATTGGTGACCCGAGGGGAAATATGGAACTGGCGACCCGAGGGAAAATATGAAACTAGAATCAGCACCGGTAGAAACAAGCAATTTTTCCATTCAGCTCACCTGAATGGAAAATTTTGAACAACCATTGCAAGCCAGCAAAGCAAGCCGTGACATAGTACGGTGTCAAATTGGGCCTTGCAGAAGTAATGACAAGCATGCTTACTGCTCTTCCGCAATCTGTTGTTTAGATATCGTCCGAACACCACTGTAAACACATAGGCAATGTAGATCATAAGAAACCCTGAAAGACACCTCGGGTAAAGATAAGAACCGAAATTCAGCTAAAAGTAGGCAAATTTAGACCGATTGAATTCCAGAGTTGGATGGCTCCATCGAACATAGTAATGGCGGCCCAAATTAGGGCTATCAAACTGAAAGTGAAATCTCTGATTGTCGGACGTCGCATCACATAGAACGGCTGCGTCAGACACACTGTAGCCACTATTACAGTAGTCAAAAAGATGCCACTTCCTGAAATGGACTAAAGTTTTGACAAAACTTTCTCACAACCAATCACCCAGAAGTGCTCCAAACGACAATTCTGCTTTCGGAGTGGTCGAGCCAAGCACAGCCGCAACTGAGCTGAAAATGTCTGCTGCGCCGTTACCAAAGGCCATAATAGTCACTCCCTGAAAAGGAAATTTTCGTTATTACCGACAGTAAGTACCTACCGTATAGTGCTGTTTATAGTACCCCCCTATTTATAGTACCCCGGGTACTATAAATGGCACCAAGTGCCGCTTATAGTACCCCGGGTACTATAAATGGAGACAGATTTTTATTCTGAAATGAGCTGTTATAAATTCAAAATGTGCGAAAAACACAGTATTTTTGGTGGTAAACCTTGTTTGTATGAAGAAAAACAGTAGATAATGCAATCATAGAGGTTCTGATGCATGTACATAACCTATTTTTTACATCAAATCGGTAATTTGAGCAAATAAGTTCACATACTATTGTTAGTTTCTTATAGAGCAGATTTCATAGGTGCCATATATAGTACTGTTTCCCAGTTAATTTATTTTCTAATTAACTTGCTATTAACTTGTTTGTAACTGTCTGGAATTTTATTTACTAGCTATTTACTTGCTAGACACCGTAATTTCAAATTTAATTTGTTATTAACTTGTTATTTGCTCGAAATTTGCTATCTATTTGCTATAAATTTGCTAGATTTTGCTACAAATTTTTCGCTCAACCAAATGATGCCTTCGAGATTTTCCGATTATAAGACCACCACAGTTATTATAAGATCATGGTTTTCAAAACGGCGTGAAAAGTGATCCATTTGGGCATTTTCCTATTTGCTCTATAAGTAGAAAACTCCGGTACCGTTTAATAGCAAAACTATACATTGTATCTCAGTTTCAATGAGCTGAACAGCAGGAAGAAAAGCACAGGCAAGAATTTTCTCTAACTTTATTCCTAACATGAACACATTCAGTAGTTTTCTATTTGCCGAATCTACTGTCAGCCTAGAGATACTAGAGACTGATTTTTGTCCATACTTGGCTATAGCCCTACTTTAGCTAGATGCGTAGCGTAACAAACCTTGGGTATAAAGTATATCCTGGCAGGGGCAGCACATCATGTCCCAGGCCAAGCGGGGAAAGATAGGGATAATGGATGAATATGTCTGAGCCTAGTAAATTTCTAGTAAATTGCTAGCAAATTCCTAGCAAATTTCTCACTCCCTCTATCCGAAATAAACTAGCTATTTATTTGCTAGGCGGCGCTTTCCCCAAAATTAACTTGCTAGGAATTTGCTATTTGCTACCCGATTTCGCCCAAAAATAAATTAACTTGCTATTTGTTATTAACTTGCTGGGAAACAGTAATATATAGTACCCGGGTACTATAAATGGATTCAATTTTATTTTCACAAAACCCCAAGTGCCATATATAGTACCCGGGTACTATAAACAGCACTATACGGTAATGACCATTTTACGCAAGTTTTATAATATCAAAACTACCGCAATATTTTCGTTTATTTTCAGATGATCGACTATGACTGCGATGCAAGGACACAGATAGGACTCGGCACTGATGCTCAGTCCAATAAAGAATTCGACCATCATCAATATGCTAATTATGAGTGCGACCGGCATCACTTTAGAGCAGTGCACCCATTTGTTGTATTTTACGTAGCCGCCGCCCTCACAAGCGTCCGGTTCCACTGCTACGTAGTGACAGATCTCCTTCCTGGTTCCGTGCGGCGTGCAAGTCTGAAGAAAGTTGTCAGAGAAACGTGATTTTATTACCTAGCTTCTATTGTAGGTACCGGTACCATATATGGCATAACCTGAGCAGACAAGAGCTGAGGGGGAATTTTTCAGATCTTCATGGTGGCGAGGGTGTTGAGAGGATGGTAAGACAAAAAGTCCGATTTTTTAGCCAAAATCAAGGTTATTTTGGCTTGTTTTTCGTTAAAATAGGTTAAAATAAGCTATTTTGAGCTCATTTACACCTAATTTAGGAGTACTTTTATCATAATTTTCTATATCCTTCCAAAAATTATTCAGGAGTTGAAGCGGACTGGGGGAGTAGAACAGAGCCTGAGGGGGTCATCCTCTTTTGCCGACCACAGATGTAACACGTCATCCGCCAAAGGGGAGGGATCTGGCCCTAACCGAGAGGTTTGTGGCCAAATTCGAGAAAGGCTCAAACATCGCTAAAATTGTAATTTTCGGTAAAATCGTATAAAAAGGGGTCAATTTAACCTAAAGCCCGCCATTTTACAGGCAATTCTAGTGTAATTCAACAAAATTGCAAGAAATTACAATTCTCCAAAGATTATTAGTCTGGAAAATCGTTTCGGGTAGTGATGTAAAATTATGGAATTTGAATTTCAATTCAATTACAATTAAATTATGGGCTCCATTTTTAATTTCGATTAAATTAAATTAAATTAATTGAAACAGTTTTCCAATATTTTCAATTACAATTATATTTTCAATTAAATTATGGAACCTCGGAAAATTTCAATTATGCAATTTTTTCAAATATTTTTTCAAGTTTTTTTGTATTTTTGCTGTTAAAAGACAGTAACAGTGACCCAGGACTTCGAAAAATCTCTATGTAAAAGCTTAGAGATACCTGATCAGCCTGCTGCCAACCAGGCGAGAAAATTTTATTAAGTTGCCTTTTAAAAACGCATAACATGGTATTGTGGGGGAAATTTACAGATATTTCATTATTATGTATCAGTACATAATCTAAAAGTTTTCAGCATTTTTGAGCAACATCACTTCCTAAGTACCTTCGTCTAAAAAGGGGGTGAACACCCGTCATACACCAAAAATCGCAGTCTTAACTTTTATGAATTACAAAATAAAAAGCAGAGGATAAAATATCACAAAACAAAGTGAGGTCAGTATAGAGAGATGACAAACCTTAAATAGGTTTTTGTTTGAAGTCATTAGCGCCTCAACACTTACGCATTTCAGTACATTCACCACAGGAAATAATTGAAAATATAATTGAAATTCCAGGCAAATTTCAATTAAATTACAATTAAATTATGGCCCAACTTTTGAATTTCAATTAAATTAAATTAATTGAATTGAAATTAAAAACGGGCCAATTATGCGAATTTCAATTACAATTAAATTAATTTTTTACATCACTAGTTTCGGGGTTGGTAGGAGCACCCGGCCCGGACCGACCTGTTACATTTGTTGTCGGTACCTGTTTATGTGTATAATCCCTGATAAAATCCTTTTTATTTGAGCTCTCTGTTTTAAAGGACCATCGTGAATCGGAAAGATTTAAAACAAGTGACGAAAGCTTACAGTCAGGTTGCTGTTGTCTATTTGTGTCGCTTCTGCGGTCGTAAAGGTGTATTTGGTTCCAGTTTCTGTCGTTTCTGATGCCTCAGTAGTCTGACCAGTCAGACCCTCCAGACCCAAGAGTAATAGAACAAAAACGAACAAGCCAGAACTGAACTGATTTAAATGCATAACTCTGGGACAGTTAGAAGACCGCAACAATTCAATGTAGATGGGCGATAGTTTGCGAAAAAATAAGCATGCCGTTGGGTTTATCAGTTTTAGCGAATTTTAGCCACTCTTTGGCAGAATGTTGTTTGTTTAAGATGTCTTCTACGCCGATTTCGACAGGCCTCAACTGCGCAATCAGATAATCTACTACACTACGACATTAGAAAACAAACCATATGCATTCTGTAATTGTCTCTCTAGTGTCTGCTTTACGTCAATGTTTCGCTGTTATTTAGATTAGGGGCCGTCCATAAACGACGACGTTCCAGAGGGGGGAGGGGGGGTCGGCTGAAATGCGACGACAGACGACGCACCAGGAGGGGGAGGGGTTAGCAAAAAACGACGTCGCTTTTTTCGGAATTTTAGGGAACTTTGAATGTATTATTCTCGATTTATGTACAGCACATTCTGTCAAAGATTTCTACATTCAGAAAAGCTTCCCAGAGTGGCTGAAGGGATCTATTCAATTCATTGTACAGTATGGGAACAAGAAAATATGACAGCACTGCATGTACTGCACTTTTATCCGGGGGGTACGTCGCCTATGGGGGAGGGGGTCCCCAGAAACGACGCAAGGCGATTCTGGGGGAGGGGGGTCCGAAAAATCGTGATTTTGGAACGACGTCGTTTATGGACGGCCCCTTACCAACGTGGGTGGGTGGACGTCACGTCAGTCGTAACGCATGCAAGCATACATGTACTAGGGGGTTTGGGGTTTGACCCCAGCTGGAAAGGCCAAACCCCCTCACCCCCGAGACAGGTTAAGAGACCCCGACTAAAAAATACAAGTGCTATTTGCGGCGCTTTCAATGTGTATGTGTATATACATTGAAAAAACATTGTGTATTTTGTGTATGGAAAATGTGTATGTGAATACTTGTTTGTCCTGATCACCAGTTTACTTTTTCGGTTATTAACAACCTGTATGTGTGCAATAAACTTCATTCATTCATCCATCCACTGCAAGAACATTAGGTATGTACTCGAAAAAGACCCACTATTCGGTATCTACTACGGTGCCTTTTTACACACAAGTGTGCTCCAGAACTTCTTCCTAATCTTGCCGCTTATAGCTAACATAAGCCAGAGATTGATCCAGCCGTAGACGTCAAAGGAAATATGACGGATCCTAACCGCATACACGTACAGGTAGTCAATGCCGCCGGGCGTGAGGACTAGCAACAAAGCGGCCACTTGAACGAACATAACCACGTACAGCACAAATCCGACCACAGCAAATTTGATATCGGATCGGCGTGAAGCACCGGTTAGGTTGCTTCGACTGCCTTTGCTAGTAGAAGGGGCGCCGGCGGCCGCTTTCCTCTTTAGCTGCTTCTTTCTCTGGCAGAAGGCCAGAGAATAGAATATTCCCGTAGCAATCAGCGCAAGAAACCCGGTAGCCACACTGTAGAGAATTAGCAAAGTCTGAAAGAACGCCAAACAGTCATGAAAAGACCGTCCGGCTATTTTTCGAATTTTCCGATTCATTTCAAATCGCCGCCATTCCGGCAATTTTCAGCCGAATGAAAAGATTTTTGGCACGATAATAATTGTTATTTGTTTACAGTTTGTTTTGGCCGAGGACCAGAGATTGGTCAACCTGCAAAATCAGGGAAAATCCGATAAGGGAATGGCGGCGATTTGAAATGAATCGGAAAACTCGAAAAAAGGCCAGGCGGTCCTTTTTATGACCAACACTATAGATTTTAGATATACCAATTACTGTCCCATCCCCTCAACTTTGGGCTTGGACCGGTCTGGAAACACTTCCTTTTGTGACTGGCCTGTTAGGATTAAAAATAATAGGATATAGAATTTCTGGGTTGTGGTAGATCGGATGATTTGCACCAAAATCGGTATAAGCCTCAGATTGATGGTATTCCTGTGGATGACAAGTTGGAATACACACTGTATCCCTTTGGGGAATACTCCACGCCATATGGCGTATGAAAATTAGCGCGGTATTGGAGTACTGTCCCGATTAAGAACAATATCATAAGTCAATATCGCAACTGCTACCGGATATTAGCGTTTCCAATCCTCTCTGGGGGCGTAATATTGAAATCGGCGCGATTAGCCGAGTTCTTCAAATCTGGAGCCGATTAGGATCTGATTGGTTTTGATTTCGGGCGTGTATAATTACAATTGATATCTAATAGCGGTCTAATTCGAAATATAATCAAATCGGAACGGCGTCAAATAAGTGGTTTCAGTTCGTAGTCATTTCTAATCATCCCACCGAGCCCGAACGACGAATTTCTAATCGTAACGCACTCATCGGATTAGCGAGTCAGAATTTCGTAAAATAATCAAATTAGCTCAACAAGAATTAGCCCGAAGTTAGACGGTTTGCTCGAAGGGGGTATAGCTGCGACCAGAAGCCCCTCTTTCTTGATAAGTAGCCGTCCTAAAGTAAGTGGGAAAACTAGAAGCCCAATACACGCATACAGCCCAATATACGGTACGGTAAGTTAAATTCTACAGTACCAGTGCGGTCTTGTTAACCACGGTTGCCGACTCCAGACGCCCTGTCACATTGTTGACGATGTAATCCTGCGTCATGGGGAATTGAGGCAGTGAAAAAAGCACACAATACCCTATGATTATAGCCATAAAAATGGTCGTATTCTTTTTGCTCCAGATCTGAAGAAAAACATAAGCAATTTTTATTGTTATTGACTCCAGTGCTAAATGTAGGCTTAAAAGCTGCGTACCAAGTCATAAGTAAGCGGACGAACCAAAGCCGAATATCGATTGGCAGCTATCAGCCAGGTAAAGTGGTACTGAACGGTGTTGAGAAAAATCAAAAGAATAATTGCTACTTTTGCCAGCAGTTTGGAATGTCTCTTCACCAGCAAATCCATTCCCAACCAGCCCATGGACGGAATTCGAATTAGCAGCCAGGTTCGCAGCAGCGAAAGGATGTCGCAAACTCCTATACAGAAAATTTGCATATTACGTACAGTCAGGCACTTAACGCCGTTTATGGTACCACTACCCTGTAGCGGATAAACTGCGTTAAGTGTCTGACTGTATTAGAAGAATTGTGCGGCTGTACCTAAGACGAAGATAATTTCGAAGAAGGCACTCTTGAAAGGGGTCTGATGTCGAAATTTTACAATGGTGGCCAGAAAAACGCAATAAACCGGGACTGAAACTACGAGACAAACCAGTAAAATTAATTCGACTGAGTACCAGGCCAGATCCATCATTCTCTGAAAGCTTTTAATCAGTAAGAAAGGTGCATTAAAGAATACTAGAATTTCTTACTTTCGGAACAGCGAAAAAGGGCCCTGATTGCACGTTCTTTCTGACACCCACGGTGGAGCGAAAAGGTTGAGGTTCCTTAGTGGTCAAATTAAAAGACGAATTAATTTTACACAGCGGGAGTAATTAAAAGGCAACTGCGATTGCGCTCATGAATCGCTGAAAGCGAGAAAAGCGATGCACGTCAGCAAAGCATGTTTTTATTCAGATTTATATGGGGTTTTGCAAGCTCAGAACTTTTTTGTTTGTACCTAATGACAAAATTTTACATAATGAAATGAGCGGGCACTTTACTAAGAAGCAAACAATACAACGACGGTTAGAACACAAAACAGAGTACAAATCTTTCATCACTCCCCAGTCTTACAACAAACACAAACACACTCACACTAAGGAATTCTTTCTTCAATCACTAGATATAATTCGCATTTTATTCTTTCAAAAGTTTTTGCTTGCGCACAAACAAATTGAAACGAGCTGACCCAAATAGAGACCAGAATCGAGCGAGACCGGACGTGATTTTTCGGCTCGTTAACATCTCTAGTATGAGTGATTGTGTGCCTAAGCATTTTCTAGTTAGTGTACACATCATGTTTCCACTTTGCATTGGTGGTAGGTTCTACTAGACGCGCATGCTTAGCATAAAATTAGAAGAGAAAACTCATGTGTCAATAGTGATTTTGCTTGTGTTGCGACTGATACGACTATGCGACCAAAGCACACACAAGTCGTGCATTGATATCAAGCTACGGCTTTACGCTTTCGGGCCGCCCGTAAAAAGCCGTATGTCTCTGCTGCTTAGAGGTCGACTGAGAACTTGGATCAGTTTTATTTTCCTAAGCGTCCTGTGTCTGGCAGTTTTGCTGAATTTCGAAGAAATTTCTAAGCTACCGAACACTCTCCTTTTGGTCTCCCGAGTCTCTTTCGGCAACAGAAGCGTTTTCTGGTATTGCAGAGAGAAAAATACGCTAGCGCTTACCTTTGACGACGGAATAATCGATCCAGAGGCGCTGAAGAAGGGACTTGAAACATTTCGGAAACTGCAGATTCCGGCTACGTTTTATTTGATCGGAAAAAATGCGCAGAAGTGGCCGGAGCTAGTGAAAATTTTGGACCAAGATCCGCTATTTATGATCTCTGCGCATACCTATGCACACAGATCCTTGGACGAACTAAACGAAAAAGACGCTAGAGCAGAGATTAAACGTGGATTCGACGCTCTCACTAATATTACCGGTAAGAAGTACCGCCACATAAGACCGCCCTACCTGAAAATGGATCGATACGGAATTCTTGAGAACTCCAATTATGGGGTAGCTCTATTTAGCCTCAGTGCCCATGACTGGAGAATAAATATTGAAGTTGAAAGAGAAAATCTTAGCGAAGATAAAGCTATACTGCGATTCAGGGACCAATTGATGCAGAACTTTAAGAAGGAGTTGTTCTTGTATTTCTCGCGAAAGGGGCTGATTTATTTGGGACACGACAGAACGCTTGTCTATCAAACACTTCAGGAATTCTTAGACTTGGTGCGATCACAAATGCCTAATGTTAGATTTGTGAGAATGGATCAATGTACAGGCATTCCAGAAGTATTCTAATAAACAATACAATACCTTGCAATTATACGGTACGTACAGTACGTGCGTCACAATAAGCTTATTGCTCTGAAAATAAAACAGACCGAATACCTTTAGCGGATTTTTCCATCTCTCCCGTTTTTGGATGCAATTTTTGGACCAATTTTTTAGAATTCCAGAAAGTAAACTTGTAAAACAGGGGTTTGTTGTCGCATGTATTTGAGTCCTAGATAGCGTTTTTTAGCCCAAAACTGCAATTTTTTGTGTTTTAGTACCTAGAATTTCGGTCACCAAAACAGCTAAAATCGCCTGTAAAACAATACTTTTAAGCTGTATTTGAATACATGCAAATTAGCAATTTTGAGCCGAAAATAGAACGATTTTGAGCATTTTTCGTACCTTACCTTTATTACTCGCCCAGCATTTCGACAACATTAAATAAACAAAACTGCTTGTAAAACAGCGCCTTTTAAATGTATTTGAGCCACAACAGCGCGTTTTCAAAACAATTTTTAACTGAAAACTGAGGTTTTTCGCATTTTTAGTACTTTACCCCTACACATGATTGCTGCCGATTTCACGTCTTGTACTTTTCAAAGGAGTCACCGATATCACATTTTGCTTGCGCAAAAACGCCTTGAATGCCGTGCGATACTCAGAGCTCATTCTGCAAATAAATTTCGTTCAAGCAACGTTTTACCAAATTTCGAAGGCACTCACGAAATATAGATAAAGAAGTTGATTCCACTGTTAGATAGGATGATGACGCGGACGTACGGACCCCAGCCTGCCCGTTGGCTAGCCGGCAAATGGGACATGAGCCCCAAAATGCCCCAGGCTATGGCCCCGGTCACCAGATACAGAATGCCCACCACTGCCAACATTTTGCCGATTTTGACCTAAAATTTGTATGGAAAATTGAATTTGAAGATCATTTTGTATACCTGAAAATCGTGTTTGATTTGCGCCATGCTCCGCTGACCCGACTTTCTGGCTTTTCGCACTTGAAGATGCATGTAAGTCAGTAAAACAGCGTAGATCAGCGCAATGGCGATAGCTTGACCTTGTTTGTGGTAAGATTGGAACTTGTAGAAAGCTGAAAAAGTACTGCTACTCCAATACACACTGTTCATATCATGCATACAATATATACAACATCCAATAGTATACATGTACGTAACAGGTCATCCGCCGAAGGGGGAGGGGGTTGGGGCTTCTGGCTAAAGGACGTAACCCCCCGTGCCCCACAGTACATGCAATGGCGTATGCAGGGGGGGTGTAAGGTGGGTACACCACCCTTTGCGGTGGAGGTAGGAAGAGAAAGGCCAACCAGACACGTTCAAAATTTTACACCCCTTTCCGAAATCCTGGATACGCCACTGAGTACATGTATAGTTCATTCATGCTAAGTTTTTAATCCTATTTTTGTGAGCCACTAGGGAAGTTCTGGTTTATAAAAGATTTTGTTTGTTGAGCTCGACAAAATTCTCTTCTAAAACTTACTATCAGTCACAGACGAGACTAACATGCAGTTGGTGACCAATTTAGTGGCGGAGATTCCCACAAACATGCAGCCTCCATCCACCCAGGCGTACACCCAGCCAATGATTGCCAATGCAATGGCTTGTTGTTTTGGTTTGTAGCTGTAAAGTGCCGGACAACACACTGCCATCAGTCGGTCCACTGCGATGCTCAGTGCCAAGGTAAGTGAGGCATTCTGTCTAAACTACCTACTATGCTTTGTCAATTTCTTACGCTCTTGACTTGCCCCAAATAAGGAAAGAACATCTCCAGTGCGCAGTAGAGTTGTGGCTTGACTTCGTGCACGCGTGCAGCCAATCGGAGCGTTCGTTTGATGACCACTATGACGTAGGACACGCCCACTATACCGTCGGCCACTGCCAGGTTGGCAATCAGCCAGAAACATCGATTGTGCAAGGAGGGACTGCGCCATATAAGGACTATGTGGAAGGTGTTGGTCACTAAAGCCAGCAACCCCGTAGCAAACTGACCGTAGTTGGCGTTTACGGTGCGTTCCAAATTGGAAAAGGACTTGGCTACCATTTGGTCGTAAGTAGACTGGTTGCAGCACATCTTAAATACCGTATACTCTCGATTAGACGCCCCCTCAAGCAAGTTGGAAAAAATTTGTGTTCCGACGATCACTAAATTCGACGATACACGATATCGATATTGATATTTTCAGCTGAATATCGATCGATATCGATATTTATAGTTTTGCAAGAAAATCTGAAAATTTGAAAGACCAAACTGCTTTCGCTGCTTATCAGTCAAGCACTGATCCAATCAGCGATCTGGTATCAATTATGTAGAGAATCGCAGAAAAGGTAGTGGCCCTTCTGAAGCCCTTCAATGAAAAGGTTGACCCCTCAGGCCGATGCCCCATCCTCATTAGGCGTAATCAGCTCAGACAGAATAGCGCATTTTTACTTATTTTAATGACAAAAACCTAGACTTAACGTTAAAAATTTGACTTTTTTGCTTGCCCGCAGAAACTGTTTTTTTACTGCTCCAGAGAAATAAATGTTGCGTGTGGAAAGGTTAAGTGCGTATGTTTGAATGTTTCCATCGGTCTGAGATATGTCGATGTTTGGGTTGATGGCGTCTGGTGATTAAGTTGCTGTGTGCTGTACGGGTTTGAGAGAGCAGTCTTGGCGAGTAAACTGGTGCTTAGCGGTAGTGTCGCTTTGGTGCGTAACAAAGTGGCATCCCCGGCGCTTGCTTGACTGAACTGGTTCGGAGCGGCTAAAGGCAGTAAAGCTGCAGAAAACGGCTCTCTAATCCAGGGTACCGCGGCAGCGGTAACCCGTCGAGTTTTTTAGGCTGCATGAGCTCGTACAGTGAATCGAGTTTGGGTTAGGAGCGTGGGGAGCGTGTTTTGTGTGTTGTTGTGTTTTTTCATGTGTTTAATAAATGATAATAATTAATTATAAATTAACAAATTTTATGGATAAATATTGATTATCGATTTTTTGGCAAAATTCCAAAAATTCAGAATCGTGCAAACTTGTGATGTTCATGCATGAAATAGGCAGATATGGGCAAAACGGTGGGGAGGGGGTAGAAATATTGAGTATCGATTATTTTTTGGCAAAATTCCGAAAGTCCAAATGGTCCACCTGGACGTGCTCGTATATGTAACGGCAGAGATGGGCATCGGGAGTAGGCTGAGAGGGTGTTGGCCCTCGCCCCTAAGTGAAATAGGCAGATATGGGCAAAACGGTGGCGAGGGGGTAGAAATATTGATTATCGATTATTTTTTTGCAAAATTCCAAAAGTTCAAATCGTCCACCTGGTCGTGCTCGTATATGTAACGGAAGAGATGGGCAACGGGGGTAGGCTGAGAGGGTGTTGGCCCCCGTCCCTAAGGTTCTGACCTGCGCCTGAGGCGGCCGGTACCCCCAGTGATTGTTTTGGAACAATGACGAATTTTGTATAGACATTATTATGAAAATATGGCTGGATTAGGTGTAAATGAGCTGAGAATAGGCCAAAAATTGGGAGGGGGTTGGGCATTAAAAACGGTCAAAACGAAACAGCAAGGATTGTTGGGGTAAACATCTTTAAAAATCGGTAATTTGGACTGAAATATCGCTAAACAGTCTTGTTCAAAAGTGGATTTGGGATTTTGCGTGTCTGAAATTGTAAAAAATCTGTGACCAAAATAGTTGCCAGAAAAAAATCGTAGGGGACCATAGAGTCGTTTGGATGGGGGTCCGCATCCGGTGGGGTCTCGGCTGAGTCCGTTGGGAACAGACCGCCCAGACCCCCTGGTACATGTATGAACATGATCAGTTTGGACGATTTTGATTTTTTGGGCAAAATTCCAAAGAATGAAACTGTTGTTGTTGTTGTTGCCGGGAACAACAGACGGCCACTTCTTCAAGCTGGAAAAGTTGGGCAGCCGAGCCTTCTGCACCACTGGGTCCATCTGTTGCACAGTCGAGATATGGGTGGCCCGGCTGCACATTAAACCATCAGCTCTACGCATCATCAGTGGCAGATGGGCAAATTCCCAATGGACATCCGGGACGGTTTAGTGCCGACAGTCCAAGCATGAGTCGGAGGCCAACAACCACGTAGCCAACAGGAACAAGGCTACGTGCCCGGAATGGGGCGTTACCATTTCCGGACTGGCCCCGTTGCATTTGGGGCTGTTTATAGTATGAGCGGTGTATGTGTTTATAAGCGATAAGCTATTCATTTTTAGGCTGCTTACTGAAGAAATCGTGATAAAACGTATTTCAAGGCCTGTTGGAGCTTTTTGAAAATTACCCTTTCTGGAATAACGCACTGCCACTGGCGGGATTGGACCTGTCACTTGGACGGTACTACGTTGCATCAGTAACTCGGTATGTTTAACATACATGGGCCGGGCGGTAAGGGGGGTTTACCCATACATGGACCGGAAAATCCGTAGAGGGTCTGGATACGTCGAGATGGGGGGGAGCGAAGAAAAGTCTAAAAACGGCTAATTTGCGTTAAATAAGCGAAACTTTTGTCCCTCCGGGAGGGGAAGGGGTAGAAAGTATGGCCGGTCGAGGGGGTATGGGCCGGAGAGAGAGGTAACCATACATGTCGTTGGGGGGGGGGTAAAGGGGGGGCCGGCCCCCCCCCAAGCCCGATTTTTCGGCAAAAGTCCCCCCCCAGCGGATTTTTGGGGGGGGACCTGAAAACCCACTTTTGGATTCCAAAGTAAAGAAAATTTTAGCCCAGACAATACATTCTGCAGCACAAAATTGGGTTTTCGGCTGCCATACAACCCAAAACAGGGTTTTGTAAGGGTTGGAAATTCTAAATAGGGTTTTTAGACTGCTTACAAACCCTGATTAGGGTTTTCAGGTT
Source organism: Sabatieria punctata (assembly GCA_030248155.1). Taxonomy (NCBI): domain Eukaryota; kingdom Metazoa; phylum Nematoda; class Chromadorea; order Araeolaimida; family Comesomatidae; genus Sabatieria; species Sabatieria punctata. The sequence goes on from JASANB010006892.1 coordinate 154,441, forward strand.
ACTTTCATACCCTGATTAGGGTTTTTAGACTGCTTAGAAACCCTAAACAGGGTTTTCAGGTTACTTTTAAACCATGATTAGGGTTTTTAAGCTGCTTTGAAACCCTAAACAGGGTTTTCAGGTTACTTTTAAACCCTGATTAGGGTTTTCAGGTTACTTTTAAACCCTGATTAGGGTTTTCAGGTTACTTTCAAACCCTGATTAGGGTTTTTAGGCTACTTTGAAACCCTAAACAGGGTTTTCAGGTTACTTTCAAACCCTGATTAGGGTTTCCAGGTTACTTTGAAACCCTGATTAGGGTTTTCAGGTTACTTTTAAACCCTGATTAGGGTTTTCAGGTTACTTTTAAACCCTGATTAGGGTTTTCAGGTTACTTTCAAACCCTGATTAGGGTTTTTAGGCTACTTTGAAACCCTAAACAGGGTTTTCAGGTTACTTTCAAACCCTGATTAGGGTTTTTAGGCTACTTTAAAACCCTAAACAGGGTTTCCAGGTTACTTTGAAACCCTGATTAGGGTTTTCAGGTTACTTTTAAACCCTGATTAGGGTTTTCAGGTTACTTTTAAACCCTGATTAGGGTTTTCAGGTTACTTTCAAACCCTGATTAGGGTTTTTAGGCTACTTTGAAACCCTAAACAGGGTTTTCAGGTTACTTTCAAACCCTGATTAGGGTTTTTAGGCTACTTTAAAACCCTAAACAGGGTTTCCAGGTTACTTTGAAACCCTGATTAGGGTTTTCAGGTTACTTTTAAACCTTGATTAGGGTTTTTAGACTACTTTTAAACCCTGATTAGGGTTTTCATGTTACTTTCAAACCCTGATTAGGGTTTTTAGGCTACTCTGAAACCCTAAACAGGGTTTTCAGGTTACTTTTAAACCCGGATTAGGGTTTTCAGGTTACTTTCAAACCTTGATTAGGGTTTTTAGGCTACTTTGAAACCCTAAACAGGGTTTTCAGGTTACTTTTAAACCCTGATTGGGTTTTTTAGGCTACTTTGAAACCCTAAACAGGGTTTTCAGGTTACTTTGAAACCCTAATTAGGGTTTTTAGGTTACTTTCAAACCTGATTAGGGTTTTCAGGTTACTTTCAAAGCCTGATTAGGGTTTTTAGGTTACTTTGAAACTCTAAACAGGGTTTTAGCACTGGCTAGAAAGCCTAGAGAGGGTTTTTAGGTTGATTAGAAACCCTAAACAGGGTTTAAGAACTGCATTCAAATCACTAAATAGGGTTTTTTAGTAATCTTATAAGTCAAAACAGGGTTTTGCGCGTGCCTCAGAATCGAAATTAGGGTTCTGTGAACTATTTTTAGTCAATATAACGCATTTCAATCAGTATTTTATCGCTGAAACTCATATTCAATACGTATTTTGAGCGCAAAACAGCTTTTTATTACATTCGTTGCTTCAATATTCGGTTTTAAGGCATTTTTTTCAACCGGAACAGGGTTTTTAAGGCATTTTTAATGCAAAAACAGGGTTTTAAAGGCTTTTTTCGGTCCAAATAGGGTTTTGAAGCCATTTTTCGCCCCAGAATCCCTAAAAAAGGTCGACAAAACCCACTTTTTACCCCAAAAAAAGGTCGACAAAACCCACCTTTGGACCCCAAAAAAAGGTCGCAAAACCCACTTTGGACTTGGTCCCAAAACCCTATTTGGGATTTCAAAAAGGTCCCCCCCCCACGGAAAAACCCAGCGACATGTATGGAGGTAACCCCATACATGTAACAGGTCATCCGCCGAAGGGGGAGGGGGGTTGGCGGGGTCTGGCGCCGGCCGGGGGGCCTGAGCCAAAAATTTGAGAGGGGGTAGGCCACTAAAAAAACGCTCAAAAATCGAAAAAATCGCAGTTTTTGGGCTAAAAATCGCCAAAAATAGCTAATTTGGGCTGAATTACAGCTAAAAAGTGCTGTTTTGCAGGCGATTTTATCAATTTTTGTGTATGAAATTGTAAAAAATTGCAAAAATTTGCTCAAAAATTTACTTCCCAGAAAAATCGGAGGGTGGCGGCGAAATCGTCTCGGGGGGGGCATCCGGGGGGGGGGGGGTCTGGCCTAAGTCGGGTGGGGGCAGACCCCCCTGTTACACGTATGGGTAACCCCCTCTTACTGCCGGTTCGTGTATGGGTTTAGCCCCCTCGCCAGCCGATACCTGCTCCCGGAGGGAGAACATTTTCGATTATTTAAGGGAAAGTAAACGTATTTGGCGTTTCCAGTGCTGATGTTTAAGGGAGTGGTGTATGTGTTTAGAATCGATAACCTATTTATTTTTAGCCTCCTTACTCAATAAATCGTGATAAAAGGTGTTTGAAGACGTGTTGGCGCTTTCTGAAACTTAGCGCCTTCTGTATTAACGCTGTACCCACTACTGCTGGGAGGACTGGACGTGTCAGTTGAATGGTACTACATTGGATTACTAAATCGGTATCTTTTAACATACATCGGCGGGGAAGCGAGGGGGTTTACCCATACATGGAGCGGAAAATCCGGAGGGGGACTGTAGACATCGGGGGGAGCGGACAAAAAAGTGGAAAAAAGGGGGTAATTTGCATTAAATGATCGAAAGTTTTGTCCTTCCGGGATGGAGGTAGAGAGTATGGCCGGCCGAGGAGGGGTATTGGCCGGCGAGAGGGGTATTCCCCTCTTACCGCCGGCTCATGTATGGTTTTACCCCGTCCCGAGCTGGTACCTGCTCCCGGAGGGAGAAAATTTTCCCATATTTAAGGGAAAATAGGCGTTTTTTGTGCTTTTTTCGGGATTCCGTCCGAAGTCACCAGACCCCCTCCGGTTTTTTTCGGCCCATTTATGCAATTTAGAAGGCGTTTTTGGTTGTATTTAGCTGTAGAACCGTATTTGGTACCTTAAAATGGCGATTTTTAGCGTCCCTACTGATAAAACGTGCTCTGACAAGTAATTGTTGAGCAGATTTTTGCCGTTTTTTACACTTTGATGCTAAAAATCGCCAAACTGACCTGTGAAACAGGAATTTCTAGCTGTGGTTGAGCCGAAATTAGCAACTTGCTATTTCGAATAGTGTTTTAGTGCCCGACGCCGTTCCTAAAATTTGGAGTGAGATGGCCGACCGGTATAACCCTAAGCCCGTCCCTATTTGACGGATGACCTGTTACATAGATGGTTGTCAGCTGGTGAAAAAATCGATTAAACCCTCAGCTATATCCGTTGATGTGTAGTTGTATGGTTATTTGTGTGTGTGGGATTTAGTTTGATATTCTGCTGCTATTGCTTCAGGTGTCAGTGGTGCAAATGGATGGGGTTGTGCGGGTTCGGTTCGTCTGCTCGGTGAAAATAGCTCGGAGCGAACAGAACTTCGATGGTAACGGTGACGACGCGATGCGTGACGCTACCTGCTATGATGAGTCTGACCGGCTATTTACTGATTAAGTGGTCGATTTTGGTGCTAATATAACGTGGGACAGCAAACTTTTGTACAACAGCTGTGAGGAGCATGACAGGAAGCAATATGCGGTTAGCTCTGACGAAGACTAGTCTGCTCTAATCTGTGAGCCAGCAACAGGCCGCGGCTGCGCCAGACCAGCTCCGATGCTATGCTATGTGATGTCGTAGATAAATGGTGACCTCTAGAGTGCGAACAATACCTGAAAAACCCAATACCCCAATACCAATACCTGAGACCCCCAATACCCAATACTTGCGTAGCTGGGCGAAAAATTACATTTCAGTGGACCGGTACATTCCAGTTGTGCACACAAGATTTATTGGCACTGCGATTAAAATTTTTAAAAGGCCTGGTTGCGCCACTGCCCAAGCAGGGCGAGAAGATGTTGAAGAACTACCCTTTCAGAAAGCATTTAGAATCCATTTTGGGCGTAAAATTAGCAGTAATTAACAGTTTTGGTAGTTAATATTTCGTAATTCAGTCGTGTTTCTTATTTCCGGCGAATTTTTCCTAACTCGGCTGGAAATTGTGTGCACCACCGCAATAGCCATGTGTACTGTACTGGTACATTAATGCATACATGTAACAGGTCATCCGCCGATGGGGAGGGGGGTTGGGGGTCTGGCGCCGGCCGGGGGGAGGTCTGAGCCAAAATTTTGGGAGGGGGTAGAGTAGGGTGGTCCTTAAAAACAAAAGTTGGAATTGTTTTGTTCCTAACCCGGGAATTTGTTACCATTCAAGTGGAAATCACCCTGAAAAAATTATAAGGAATTCGGCTCATAGGAAGATGTTGCACACATGACCCGAAGTTTTCCCTCTGACTCGTTCGACTGGTCATGGTGTTATTGGAACATACTCCATTTCCTCCTCCAATTTTCACAATATTTTGCTTCTGAATTCGATTCTAATTGAACTATTACTCAATAGTTCAATTGCTATTATCAATTGATTATAAACCCCAATACCCAATACCTGGAAAACACCCCAATACACCCAATACCCAATACCAGTTCGTACTCTAGCTGACCTCAAAGAGCTCTGGTATAGTTAATCAGAGCACGTCTGTAAGATTTGCTTCTGATATAACCATTGAGATGTCTGGTTCTGAGCGGTCTGAGTCTACGTCTACTGATGACACCGGGATTGACGATTAAAACGTGTTCTAATTGATGCTGGAAGCTCCTCTGTAGATATGGGAATTGGGAGTGTGACTCGAACAGTGCTACCTCTGATAATGAACTAACTGAAGGGGCGCCTCTATTCCCTCCGCCCGCTCCAGTGCATCCGTTTTCAGGCCTACGTTAGCAAGACAAAATTACATATAACGTTTGGTGCGTAACTGTGACTTTTTCTTGCCGGAACGTATAGTCGGCGGTGTGTATATTGTTGGTTCATGCGTGAGTGGCGGTTAGAAATTGTTGGACCACTGAAGTTTCCGGACTTCAGGATTTTGTGTGATGTCTTCCGGCAATAGTGTAGCGGGCAGTGTTGGTGGTTGCTTTTTTTCGAGTAGACGGCACCAGCCTTGATATGGCGTTGGGGGCGTGCAAAAATTACGTACTGGCATGAGGGGGAGGGGGGTCGCCAAAAGATTACTAATCATTACGGTAGCGTAGGGGGGGTTGGCGACCTCATTACGTAATTTTTTAAACTGCAGAAATCACTGAAGGGCCCATAATTTTAATTGTTTTTACGTACAGTACATGTACATGTAGAGTTGATTTGAAGCCATTGGGCTTACATTTTCTCAAGTTCACTTAAATGAACGTTTAGATTCGAGAAGGTAGCTACCGTTTAAGTCAGGACTTTCCATTTTTTAAATGCTAAATGGCAACAGTGACCTTTGATATCTTGTTTAGAGTATAAGGGTATACTGTAGCACTTATCGGCTCGATCTTTTACAGGGTTCGTGCGGCTTTTTCAGAGCAAAATTCCCTGACCAAAGTCAAATTTCCCTGACCTAATCAGAGTGAGAACATTCTAACAAAAAGTTGGGTGAGAAGTTTTTAAAAATTCGCTCTGAAAAACGCATTTAAACGGTATTCTGAAGGTAAAATTTCAGGTTGTACACTGTAGTAGTTGGAGAAAGTCAGAAGTCCCAGTTTCAAAAGGGTGCTGAGCAGGGTTGGGTAGCTGTTAAAAACACGTTATTAACACGTGTTATTAACACGTTAATAACACGTTATTAACATGAGGCTTGTAAATAATTCGAATTAGTGTTAAAAATTATTTTAAGCTTCTCGCAACTCGGGATGCATCCAGCGCTTCATAGAATGATTATTTACCGTACTTCTGCTAGTTATTGAGACCTTCAACAGTCTGACTACAAACGTAAACACATGTGAACTTTGTTCAACTAGTAGTAAACTAGTAACTAGTGTGAACTAGTAAACACATGTGAACTTTGTCAGACCGTCGCGTCAAGTAACACTGCAACTAAGACCAGCAGACTTTGTGTTTACGTTTTCCTATTTTTGGAAGTAGGCCTAAGTTATTATAATAACATTAAGTGAAGTGACATTGACTTCGCAGTGGCTATCTTTTTTGCATCCACCACTATAAAAAGGTTGCATATTTTCAGTCGGTAAAGGTTAGTTTGGTCACCAGAAATTCAACCACTGCTTTCGGATTAGGCTCAGGCTAGGGCTTAGGCTTAGGTTCAGGCTTAGGCTTAGGTTCTGGCTTAGGCTTAGGTAAGCGCTAGGCAGGGCTACGACAAGTGCGGTCACTTTAATTTGGGGTGACCAAACTTACCTTTACCCTTCTTTCTGCGTAGTTATTTGTGACGTTCTTGCCAGTGGAAGCCTAGTATTTTAAACATGCTTCAGACCAAAAAAATGGAAAGTGTTTTAGTCAAAATTTAAGACCACTTTTATGCTAGTTACTATTTTAGGCAATTGCAAATAATACTTGTCTGCCCTGCTTAATGTGTGTTCTATACTCTTTTAAATTTTGTCGGTTCTGCCAGCAAAGGCCATAAGTCTCGTGAGTCAATTCCTGCGATGTCTGGTCGACCCAGAAACAACGTTGTGTGGCAGCATTTGACCAGCGTTAAAGTGAACAACAGAGTAACTGCCGCAATCTGCAAGTACTGTTCTGACAGAAAGGCACCCAATCTAAGTCGGTTGTTGCGTCATCTGCTTGAGCCCGAGTATTCCAGTGCACCAGCGCGATTCTCTGAAAGCTGCAATGAGTTCATCATCTGCCGATGATGATGGTCCTGTTGATGTAACCCCTACTGAACGCAATTCAAGCACCCCTGCCCAGAAGCGTGCCACATCGAGTGGCTTTTCTGCCACTCCTGCAAGCAGTACCAGCAGCAGCAGTGAGCCTCCAACGAAGGTTTCCAGAAATCAGTCCCTTGTCAAAATGGGTGCTGTTGTCTCTTTGTCTAAGGAAAAGAAAGAAGAATTGGACAAAATGTTCATCAGAGCGTTGATCGAAACTAATTCCCCGCTTAGCTTTGTAGAGGGTAATTGGATTTGTCGGTGGGCTGAAATCGTGTCCTGCCTATAAGCTTCCTTCTCGGAAAACCCTTTCAACTACCATCTTGGACAGAGAGTACCAGAGAATCAAAACCGACGTGGAGGCAGAGATTTCAAAATCTAAGACAGTAGCTGTCGCAACGTGCGCACAGGCGGCCAGAATAGTGGCGTACTAGTTTATGCCATAGCCAGTGCAAGAGAATGATAAACTAGCTGTCTAGCTGGACAGTGGCTCAACAGTTACAATAACCTAGTTACAGGCAGGTACAATTTACATAACACAGGTAGGTGCGGCATCATAAACTCAACCTTACTACAATGTAGTATTAACACTCCTCCTTGATGCCGCAATAATAAACACACACAATTAAGAAAAGGAGATACAAGATGCAATATACTGAATCTGGAAGCAGAGAAAAACAATTACTTACAGAAAGACTGAGAAATAATGCAAGTTACATAGCTTACGTACTATCCTGCATAAAAATTTGTGACACACCGGCAGAATAAAGTGATACACAGACACAACAAATCACAGACCAAGTGCTTACGAACACAAGTCTTCCACCGGCAGCTGTTGTGACTGGGCTGCAATGCACTTGCACGGGCGACACCGGCCGCTGCTGCTACTCCTGAACCGGATGAACCTGGCAATTCTGACTCAACTGCCCAAACCGCTGGAACTCCACTGACTGCTGGCACTCCTGGCTTCGTGACTGCTTGCCGAACCACCCCTGGTACGCCTTGTTTCCTCAGAAACTCAGGCTGGAATTGAGGTCCAGCTGCAACGCGCTCATCCTCCTCCTGCTGAGGCAGGAGCTGAGGTACAGCCAGGGTTGGGTAGCTGTTAAAAACACGTTATTAACACGTGTTATTAACACGTTAATAACACGTTATTAACATGAGGCTTGTAAATAATTCGAATTAGTGTAAAAAATTATTTTAAGCTTCCCGCAACTCGGGATGCATCCAGCGCTTCATAGAATGATTATTTACCGTACTTCTGCTGGTTATTGAGACCTTCAACAGTCTGACTACAAACTTACAATGTAGTACAGTAAACACATGTGAACTTTGTCACACCGTCGCGTCAAGTAACACTGCAACGAAGACCAGCAGACTTTGTGTTTACGTTTTCCTATTTTTGGAAGTAGGCCTAAGTTATTATAATAACGTTAAGTGAAGTGACATTGACTTCGCAGTGGCTATCTTTTTTGCATCCACCACTATAAAAAGGTTGCGTATTTTCAGTCGGTAAAGGTTAGTTTGGTCACCCGAAATTCAACCACTGCTTTCGGATTAGGCTTAGGCTCAGGCTAGGGCTTAGGCTTAGGCTTAGGTTCTGGCTTAACCTTAGGTAAGCGCTAGGCACGCCTACGACAAGTGCGGTCACTTTATTTTCGGGTGACCAAACTTACCTTTACCCTTCTTTCTCCGTAGTTATTTGTGACGTTCTTGCCAGTGGAAGCCTAGTATTTTAAACATGCTTCAGACCAAAAAAATGGAAAGGTTTTATTCAAAATTTAAGACCACTTTTATGCTAGTTACTATTTTAGGCAATTGCAAATAATACTTGTCTGCCCTCTTTAATGTGTGTTCTATACTCTTTTATATTTTGTCGGTTCTGCGAGCAAAGGCCATAAGTCTCGTGAGCCAATTGCTGCGTCTGGTCGACCCAAACCCGACAATTGTCTGGTCGACCCAGAAACAACGTTGTGTGGCAGCATTTGACCAGCGTTAAAGTGAACAACAGAGTAACTGCCGTAATTTGCCTGCAAGTACTGTTCTGACAGAAAGGCACCCAACCTAAGTCGGTTGTTGCGTCATCTGCTTGAGCATTCGGACTCGGTGGATGAAAGTAGCCATGAGAGTGATTTGGAATCTGGTCTTTTCAGTCGGTTACAGACCAGTGAATGATTCACTGTTTTCATAATGCTGTTGCACTGTTATGTTTCTATATAAAACTGCAATACCCTTTTAAATGATTAGCTTATGGCCATGAAATAGTGTTTACTAGGCTTTTGCCATGCTGCTGGAGCAAATTCAGGCGTTTTTGAATTTTTAACAGGTTTTTATGTTAATAACACTGTTATTAACGTTATTAACACTGTTAATAACAGGTCTGAATTTTTAACTGTTAATTATACAACCCTGGGTACAGCTATGCGCTCCTCCTCCTCCTGCTGTACCGGGGAATCAGCCAAAAAAGACACGACAGCACTGAGTAAGTTAGACAAACTAACTGATTTACCAGCTGGGGTCCCTACGCGTGAGGGACATCCGGAACCAAGCGAGATGGGTTGTTTTTGGTTGAGGTCTCCACCATCATGCGACCAATTGCGGCGGTCCGAACAGACAGCGTAGGAAACAGTCCAGGCCCAAGCACCAGTGAGACAGAGAGGTCTACAGGACCGCGTCAACAGAGACGCACCGAAGTTGAGCACGCGCGCAGATCGGCCGGCACCCGAGTACGCCGCTGCCACGTCCAACTCCTCAGCTACCAGCGCTGCTGTAGTCATCTGTCCCGTCCGTGCAACTTGCCACCGCTTCCTCATCGCTACTGCTCTCCGCACACATTGCACCCACCGGAGCAGACATGCCATACCACTAGACTAGCCACAGGAGATGTGGAGTTTACCGCAGTAAACAACAGTACAATAAAGCCGAGGGACTGGGCCCATAACCTGTCGCAGCGTGCGCACAGGCGGCCAGAATAGTGGCGTACTAGTTTATGCCATAGCCAGTGCAAGAGAATGATAAACTAGCTGTCTAGCTGGACAGTGGCTCAACAGTTACAATAACCTAGTTACAGGCAGGTACAATTTACATAACACAGGTAGGTGCGGCATCATAAACTCAACCTTACTACAATGTAGTATTAACAGTAGCTCTCTCCAGTGATGGTTGGACTGACATCCGTGGGTCCAGCCTGCGCAATTTCCTTGTCTTCACAGAGGACGGTGTCTATGCACTGTTATGTTTCTATATAAAACTGCAATACCCTTTTAAATGATTTAGCTTATGGCCATGAAATAGTGTTTACTAGGCTTTTGCCATGCTGCTGGAGCAAATTCATGCGTTTTTGAATTTTTAACAGGTTTTTATGTTAATAACACTGTTATTTACGTTATTAACACTGTTAATAACAGGTCTGAATTTTTAACTGTTAATTATACAACCCTGGTGCTGAGTAAAGCTTTGACAGGACCCTTTGGGCGAGAGATGATTCTACTCCTATCAAATTTTTCCCTGACCGGATTGTTGTTGTTGTTCAACTTTATTCTGTACCAGACAGAAGAGGACACGCATACTCAAAAGAGCCCTTCAACGCGCTGCCCTTGACACCAAATTCCCTGACTTTCGCTGATTCCCTGACTTTTCAGGTCCCGCACGAACTCTGTTTTATGACTCGATAGTCAAGTGATATGGCAGCAGCCCTAAAATCCATGATAAAACACTTTGGTTTCAACTTTAACAAAAAGCCACCCAATGATGGCTTCTATGTAAAACTAAGACTGTACACACATGTGGGTAGTTGTGGCTCATCAATAAAGAAAATTGAACGCAAAAATTTCGGCTCCAACTCTACAAAAATTGAAATTTCGGGGGGTAGCCAAATTATTACGTAATTAGGGGAGGGGGTCAGGAAAATATTACGGGCGATTATCAGGGGGGAGGGGGGTCCGAAAATGGGCAAAAATATCATTACGTAATTTTTGCACGCCCCCTTGTCAGAGTGGTCGGCGGGCTCGTTGAGCCGACGATGCCTTGTATTTTACGAGGTGTCGCCAATGGTTTGTGACGTTTGTTTTTGAGCTTTGTTCTGTAGCGTTAACTGTATTAGCTTGAAACGCTTATGGTTGGGGAGTAGCCGGTCACTCGGCACTGCTCACCTCTTCCTGTCCGACCAATTGATTGCTTTGGACTGTTTGTTCTGATCATCTTGCGTTGGTGTTGATAAAATTAAAGTTAATTGTTGTTATTTGTAGAGTCTGAAGAAACCGATTTGTATTACACCTACTGCAGATCCATTACACCCATTCACAAACTCCATGTTCTCCACGTGTTCTCATCTCTCTAAAAGCACGGTGTAACCAAAAAGTCAAAGCAACTCATTGCGACCATAGATATGTAACACAATACGGACTAAAAAAATGAATAGAAATCACACGAAAAGTTGCGGGTCATATACCCGCAAACAGGCCGTCGAGTTTTTTTGCTCATACTCACTTCCAATACAATCATTATCCCCCAAAAAAGTCATAGAAATCAACCCAAGTCCCCAAACACGTTAAACAACACAAATTGTTTATCCGGCAAAAAAAGGCACAGAAATCGACCCAAGTCCCTAAACATGTTAAACAACACAAATTGTTATGAACTACAATGATCTTCCAACAAAGAAACACGCAGAAAAAAACACGAATTCCAACTTAAACCGCACACGCAAACCAACACATTTTACACAAAAAACCACCAGAAACAAAATCACTCCTGCCACAAACACAACAAATTTGCATAGGAAAGTCACAAAAAGAAATCTCAACGCCCAGCCATCACTTCGCAAACTACTACACTAAAGCAAAAGAAAACAGAAAGCTAAGAAAAACTCGAGGGCGCTCAGCAGTCCTGACGTCACAACAAATCTCTAAGCGCCCTCGAGTTTTTCTTAGCTTTCTGTTTTCTTTTGCTTTAGTGTAGTAGTTTGCGAAGTGATGGCTGGGCGTTGAGATTTCTTTTTGTGACTTTCCTTTATGCAAATTTGTTGTGTTTGTGGCAGGAGTGATTTTGTTTCTGGTGGTTTTTTGTGTAAAATGTGTTGGTTTGCGTGTGCGGTTTAAGTTGGAATTCGTGTTTTTTTCTGTGTGTTTCTTTGTTGGAAGATCATTGTAGTTCATAACAATTTGTGTTGTTTAACATGTTTAGGGACTTGGGTCGATTTCTGTGCCTTTTTTTGTCGGATAAACAATTTGTGTTGTTTAACGTGTTTGGGGACTTGGGTTGATTTCTATGACTTTTTTGGGGGATAATGATTGTATTGGAAGTGAGTATGAGCAAAAAAACTCGACGGCCTGTTTGCGGGTATATGACCCGCAACTTTTCGTGTGATTGAATTTACCAGATCCGGATTATTATTACGGCAGTGCGGCTGGTTTGTCTTTAGCAGTGCGGCTTTTTTGCCTGTGCACGCTTGGTTCGTCTTGCAGTGCGGCTTCTGTCTGTGCACGCAAGATTCTTACCTAGCAGTGCGACGAAAAGTCGGTGCACGCCTACAAACGACAACGAAATTTTATTGAAATTTTGACGGCCGAGCGCACGTTGTAAGGCGCCAGGTTGCGGTCTTAGTTGTGTCGGTGCACTTTAGGCACAGCTAACGACTAAAGCCCGCATTTTTAGCTAGTTTTATAGCTAGCACGTGCAGCTACAGGAAAAAAATAAAGGTGAGAGCCAATTGGGCCCCAAATTGAAAAGAAAATTTGAGCGAAAACGCTTCAAAATTCTGCATACAGGAAACTGCAGCCAGAAATTTTAAGTGGCCACTATAAAAAAAAGATAAGTAAAAAGTGCGGGTGTTTGAATGAAACGCACGCCGCCGCCGCAGCCAGTGAGAACCGCAGCAGAATCAGTTCTCAGAACGTCTATTCGGCAAACGCCGATTCAGTCAATTACAAATTCTTTAAAACGCTTGTCGACTTCTTTACGGCAAGGTGAGCCAGTTCAGTCCATAGCACCTATTTTTAACCCAGAACCTGCGATGCCAATCGCACCAGTTTCCTCGGGGACTAGCGACGCAAATACCGCTAGTACGTCTGATCAACCTACTAGCGCTCGACAGGAAAGGTTCGACCGCAGACAGGCACTGACAAACGCAGACGAAATGGAGCAAACAGTTGGACAGTTGCGGGAAGTGACTGATCGATTGAATACGGTACAGCAAAACATACAGAGACAAGGCAATGTACAATTGCCCGGCATACAGTCATCAGGCACCGGCAGTTCAATTCCGTGTTTTAGTGGTGCCCAAATTGATGATAATTTTGCGACGTGGTTACATACGCATTTTGAACGCCTGGCCGATGCTTGCTCCTGGGATCAAGATAGGCGCCGTCGAGCCTTACCTATGTACATATGCGACCCTGCGCGCGAATATTTAGAGAATTTACCTGCGGCAACACGCGCGAACTATATGTTGTTGACGCAAGCCTTAACCCAACGCTTTACGCCGGCCCAGCAAGCACAGCAAGGCCACGGAGCTAATGAATAGAGTGCAGCTGGAAACTGAGTCGGTGGAGGAATTTGCTGGCGCGATTTCCCGTCTTGTCCGATTGGCTTACCCGGATTTTCAGGAAGATGTTCGTGGTCACTTAGTCAGAGATGCTTTTCTCAGAGGGCTATTGCCTCATTTGCGGTTTTCCGTTGAAGATAAAGAACCTCAAACGCTTGAAGACGCAGTAACTCAAGCTAAACGGTATGAATACCGTGCCAAATTGGCCTTGGGAAATCGACCTACACAGCAAATTCCTGCACCCGCTGAACCTTCTGTCAACGCAAACTTTGCGAATATAGAGCAACAGAGCTCTCAAGAATTGCCCACTCCTTCCTATGTAGAAAGGGAGAAACTACGGTTGGACGCATATATGCAATATGCAATATCGAACAATGCATATATGCATGGTTTTTGGCATGCATATATGCATATGCAATATCATATGCATGCAAAATTCCAATATGCAATAGTCATATGCAAATTGACCCTGATATCAAAATTTTGCATATTTTTAGTTTGCATATTTTTTGTCAAAGGTGTCGCCGACTTTTCGTGCTGTATACTTATGTTCTGAAGAACGTTAAACGATTCAAATGCAGTGTTGGCCATAAAAAAGACCGCCTGGCCTTTTTTCGAGTTTTTTTAATAATTTCAAATGGCCGCCATTCTGTCAATTTACAACCGAATGAAAAGACTTTTGGCACGATTATTATTTATTGTTAAGAGTTTGATTTTGCCAAGTCCAAGCATGCTAGTCTTCTATTGCCTCGAGTTATGCCCTTCCGAAATAAATGGACCCGAATTTTCATTCGTGAATTTTGAACATAAATATCTCACTAACCCTTCATCGGATCTTTCCCAAATTTTGTAGGTTATTGAACCTTTATATGGACTTAAGAACGTGAAGAGCTCAGATTTCTAACGCAATCGGTTAAGATCTAGTAGATTTTTAGTTCCAGTCAAGGTGAAAAATTAGCATTCTCAAAAATGAGGGTGTTGTCCCTTGCACAGAAAGCAGGGTTATACGAATAGTGGACTTATGGATTACAATCGCCTCAACTAAGGAAGCACAATAAACACCTAAATTAGGCCATACAACCGTGGTTTATATTTAGAGGGCACCAGCCTCATTTTTGACAATGCCAATTTTTCACCTTGACTGAAAGGAAAAATCCTACTCATTTCAGCGGACCCCTCCCCTCCCCCTCTGGAACGACGTCGTTTATGGACGGCCCCTTTCTGCAAACGCCTCATTGCTGCATCAATATTTGAACTTTTTAGCACAATTGTTCAAACTAAGGTGACACAATGAACATCCCAAAACAGCAAACAGACTGGATTTCTGTGTTTAGGATAGTCGCCACGTTTTTGATAATTTTTCATCAAATTAAATATAAAAAAATTAAAATAAAAAACCCTTGAGGCAAGTTTATACTGTAAATCTGTACTTTACAGAGATCAAAGCTTCTCTCTCCACTTGCAGAATGGAGATGAATGGCTTGAGACTCTAAACTCAACTCGCAAAGAATGTAAATCTCAACTGAGATTTTTCAAATTCTGAATTTTTTAGTTTGTAAAACTAGGACAGGAATACCAAACAGCTAAGTATACCACATTAGAGAGAACAAATTTGAACATGCAAGCAGTAATTTAGCCAAAAGTCTCGATGTCAACCATTTTTATCTAAAAATTACGAAATGAGCTGATCTTTCATGCCAAACTGTGTTTCCCCTCTTGTTTTTTTTCCGGATGAGGTCTGTGTCTGTAAAATAGGTATGTCTAATAAATAGACATTCCAACCAAACTCGAAAATGCTTGGAAAACGTCCAGTTGTCGATTTCAGGCCGCCTTGATAAAATATGCAAATATGCAAAAAATATGTACATATCTCATTTTTGCATGCATATGATATATGCAATATCAATATGCACTAGAGATTGCATGCATATATTCATATGCAATATCATATGCATCGCAAAAACCCGATGTCATCCAACCATAGGAGAAACAGATTGAGCGCACAGTTCAGGCATCTGCGCAATTGCTGGCAGAAGCTAATGCTCTGTATCGGAACCTAGGGCAGAGTGAAACTAGGCCAGTTTCTGGATATTCCCGGCCGTCTAGGTTTTCCAGTTCAGTGAGTAACCGATTCAATAGAGGTGGCAGGTTTCGCGGTCGCGGATACCGAACCTTTGCCCCATCTTATCAGAATTTTAGATCTCCCCAGAATCAACATAGGGGCACGGCTAATCAATACAACTCGAGATTTCAGCGCGGAAACTTTGGTGGACATCAGTTTTCCGACTGGAGCTACTGTCCAAGCCCTGAATATTATTTGAATCAATATGGACATGTTGACACACAGGATTTTAGCCTCACTGACTTGTGTGACTTGATTGACCAAGTCTTAAATCAGCGTGAAGAGTCCGCCAGACGACAGGCACAGCCAGAGGCGCATCAAGATG
Organism: Sabatieria punctata; assembly: GCA_030248155.1. Taxonomy (NCBI): domain Eukaryota; kingdom Metazoa; phylum Nematoda; class Chromadorea; order Araeolaimida; family Comesomatidae; genus Sabatieria; species Sabatieria punctata. The sequence continues at coordinate 170,073 of JASANB010006892.1, forward strand.
GATATGTACATTTTGCTGAACAGGACAATGTAGGAGTTCCTGATGAAAGTGTACATGTAACTGAACAACCTGAATTCTATGGGCTTACACTCGATAGGTCGGCTGTGTCAGCGATGTCTAAGTGCAAATATGACAGTCACAAAGATAGTCAGATTGACCGCCATAAGAGATGGATCAAGCATGGTCGTTGTGGAAAGGAGTCACAGCTATCCACTCAGGATCGAGGACTTAACAAGCCATTTGTGTCCCAAGCCCAAGGTTGCAAGGCGTCAAGCTGTTTGCAACAGGAACAGGAAGAACTACGGCAAGAAATGGAGGTATCCAAGGAAGAAGGACCCACTGATCCAGAAAGTGAAAGTGCTTTCACATTCAGGAAGAGCCTAGTGCCAAAGTCTGGAAAAAGTGGAAGTAAGACAGCTGCAAGTGAGAATGCTGACCACAGCAGTCCAAAAGGAGTGTGCACAAATTCTGTGGTATTGCACGCCACTAGTGTTTTGCCAATTGTGGCAGTTGTCCTGTGTTCACTACCCAAACCTTTTTTTGCAAGTAGACAGCCGAACACCAATTTTGCTCCTTCTGCAGTTCAGTTGATATGGTTAACAGGCTTTGGATTGGGTTATGGTTTAGCGATTTGGCTGAAAACCTTAGCTCCTGATCCTAAAGTCAACAGGAAAATGCCTGAAAAGCAGGTCAAGTGCAAATACCGGGTTCACGTTCCCATGAATTTTCTCAGAAGCAGACATGACTCTGAAAGCTGTCATGTTCCCAAATGTGGATGTTTCCAGATAGCGGGTCTGTCCTTTAATCTAGAGGCCCTAGTGTTTGTACCACCTCAGCGAAATATACCACATAAACGGCACGATGAAAACACTGATACTTTTGAATATGGACATTATGAATTCCCAGTAACCTTGCAAAGATACAGTTTACTGACACCTGAACAGTTTGACTGTTTTCCACCAATTTGGTTTGACTTTTGCAGTCACCAAACTTTCTTTTCAACTGAGAGGCCTCAGTTCTTTGGAATGGTGGCAGCACACACAGTCATTTTTGTTTTAATGAATAACGAAACAGTGAAATCGGTGCCAGAGAAGACAGTAGTAGAAGAAAAGAGTCTGGGTAGTAGTTAGTGATGTAAAATTATGGAATTTGAATTTCAATTCAATTACAATTAAATTATGGGCTCCATTTTTAATTTCAATTAAATTAAATTAAATTAATTGAAATAGTTTTCCATTATTTTCAATTACAATTATATTTTCAATTAAATTATGGAACCTCGGAAAATTTCAATTATGCATTTTTTTTAAATTATTTTTTCAAATTTTTGAAAATTGTTGTATTTTTGCTGTTAAAAGACAGTAACAGTGACCCAGGACTTCGAAAATCTCTATGTAAAAGCTTAGAGATACCTGATTAGCCTGCTGCCAACCAGGGGAGAAAATTTTATAAAGTTGCCTAACATGGCATAACATGGCATTGTGGGGGAAATTTACAGATATTTCATTATTATGTATCAGTACATAATCTAAAAGTTTTCAGCATTTTTGAGCAACATCACTTCCTAAGTACCTTCGCCTAAAAAAGGGATGAACACCCGTCATACACCAAAAATCCAGTCTAGACTTTTATGGATTACAAAATATAAAGCAGAGTATAAAATATCACAAAGCAAAGTGAGGCCAGTATAGAGAGGTGACAAACCTTAAATAGATTTTTGTTTGAAGTCATTAGCGCCTCTAATACTTACGCATTTCAGTACATTCACCACTGGAAATAATTGAAAATATAATTGAAATTCCAGGCGAATTTCAATTAAATTACAATTAAATTATGGCCCAACTTTTGAATTTCAATTAAATTAAATTAATTGAATTGAAATTAAAAACGGGCCAATTATGCGAATTTCAATTACAATTAAATTAATTTTTTACATCACTAGTAGTAGTCAAGGCGAATCTGTTGCAGTTTGCCTGATAAATCCTGGATTTTGTGTCTTACACTGGAATAAAAGACAGTCTGTTGGCATTATACCAAACGTCGTGCCCAGTTGCATTACTGCACTGGAAGACTTGCAGGTACATTGGAGCCAAAGTGTAGCATGTGGTGCTCACAACACTAAAGAAACTGTGCAGAGCAAACTGATCACTCAGAATGCAGTGATTGCAAACATGTTGGATCCTAGGTTTACCACCAAAAGGACCCACATACATTGGTTGACACCTGTTGTTCAACTCTGGGTTTCTGATTTTCCCTTGGAACTTCCAAAATCAGGAGAAGAAAGCCCCGAGAGTCAAGCAGAGGAATTGGAGCCGATGGCACCACCTGTTAACCATGCCGGAGACACAGAAACTGCATCAATGGAACCTAACAGTGCACTCCCTCCTCCTGTTGTTCCAGCCTCGGCTTCCACCAGTGATGACCATTCTGCAGAAGTTGTGTCTCACCCTTACTTTCTACGGTCCAGAAATCAAGCTGCCAGTCTCATTGCTACTGACAGTTCTGCCGGAATTTCTGTGTTGGTTGCTGAGAACAAAGCATTTGGCCATTCCACCTATCTCCACCTTACCCCTCCTCCCCCAGCCTCTAATTGTGGAACAAAATCACTGTTTCCAGTCAGAATGGAAATTGGACTATGTTTGGCAGTTTGCTTGTTCCTGGTACCTATGGTCTCTGCCATTGACATTTCGTTCCCTCGCCTCTTGGATTTCTCAATGTGGTTCTCTGCTTGCAACCAGTATTTTGGGCTGTTCCAGAGCTATCTCTGTTTTGGTATTCTGGTTGGAATCAGCTACTATCTCACTTCAATCCTCTTTTCGTCTGGGTTTCGGAATGTCTTCAGAGGATGGGCACAACATCTACGATTGTTCCAGATCAAACTGCGGAAGCTGAGATTGCGTTTGCGGGATCAGGCTCAACTGGTGCAGCAACAGGAACAGCATTTGCAACTGTTGGAGGCTAGGTCGATTCGTTTGCAAACGGATCTACATGGCCTGATTAGAGAGTCAGAGCGTCTTTGGTCTACTCAACGCCAGCGCAACAGTGAAATTGTCAACCAGATTTCATTCTTGTTGGATCAGTGCCATGGGTTCTCCAGTCGTATTCGCATGGAAGAAGGTTTATCGACTCCGCCTCCTCAGAATGAAGAGACCACAGACCAAATGGTTGAAGACTAAATGTATTGTAAGAATTGTGATGTTGCTTTAGAGTGTCTTGTCGAAATAGCATTTTTGTAACTTAGGCCTGTCATATTTTTGTTGTCTGTTGTCTATTTTAGAGTGCTTTATGTGATGTCCTCTAGTACTCTTTATTTACGCACATATAAACGTATTATTTACTCGACTATGTAAATAAGGTTATTATCTCGTCCATGTTCTGGTCCAGTTAACTGTCTGGTCATTTGTTTATGTTGAAATTGTCTTGTGTCTGTTATGTCCGTTTCTTCAGGTTACGTCCGTTTTGTCCTTGTCTTGTAATTTTTGTGTATTCTTGCTGTTCGGTGCAGCATGTACTCTTTACTTACTGCATAATTAATTGCTATAATTCTTAGTTTTATGTGTGCTTTGTGTAGCGTTCCTGCGTGGACGCTCCCCTTTCTGTATTGTTACATGTTCTATGTTTCCTGTTATATGCATCAAACTATAATCATTATATTATTTGACATGTAGCACCAATTACTCGCTATACGGTAGTTCATTGCTTTTGCTTCACCTTTTAGTCTGCCGTCTGCTGTACATAGTTGTATCATTGAATTTCGATTTTTCATTTTCATTGCAATAGTTCATGCTTCAGTGCATCGTTCTTATATTAGCCCAGCAAATAGCCATAGTTTGCACTTTATTATTCTGCCAGTATTATTCGCTTTATATCGATACTTACTCTCTATATGCATCGTAGTGTACTGGTTTGCTCATGGTTAGCTTGATTCTGTATGTGTCTTGCAAGTGCTGGGTGATGGATCGACTGGGATGTTGCGTCAGGTGTTGGATGATTAAGAGTTGGTGTTTCTTGCTGGAAATGTGTGTTACTGTATGAGGGCATACAGCTTGAAAAAGTGGGATGTTGCGTGTGGAAAGGTTAAGTGCGTATGTTTGAATGTTTCCATCGGTCTGAGATATGTTGATGTTTGGGTTGATGGCGTCTGGTGATTAAGTTGCTGTGTGCTGTACGGGTTTGAGAGAGCAGTCTTGGCGAGTAAACTGGTGCTTAGCGGTCGTGTCGCTTTGGTGCGTAACATAAACTTGGACTCAGTTTTGTTTCTTCCTACTTTTGCGCACAAAAAATATTGAAAATATCGATGCGACATATCGCGATATCGATATCGATATCGATATTGGAAAAAGGGTCGACATATCGAGTTTTTAATATCGATATGTTGTTGGAACCCCAAAAAAGTAAAGGCCCCGTCTCAAATAGAAACCCATCGGCTTTTATTTCAGACAAAAACAAAAACATTGTAGTGAGTTTTGAGGTAAAACGGTAAAAGAAGTGGAGAACCTGGCATCTTAGTTAAGCCAAGAATATATAATAAAGAAGCAATAATGATCCACTCAACGCCCGGCCGGCCTACCATGCGCTGCGCCAATATTTCGGGAGGGATCACGAAAAAATCCAAGCGTTTTATATCACCACAACATGATTTTGGGGAAATCATGCGCCGATCAGCCAAATTTACCGTTTTGTTTATAATTGATGGTCCGATAATTAGTGGAGCCTGACGCCAAAATTGCCCTACACAACTTGAAAAAATATAAGGCCCAGTCCGTCTCGAATAGACGCCCAACTAAAAGACATTTGAAACAACTCTAAAGGCTTCTAATCGAGTATGCACGGTAAGCGCTGAGGTCAACAACTCGTTCTAGTCCCTCTAGGTGTGATGTGAGCAGGGTGCTAATTGGCTTTCCAATTAAAATCTGCAACTTGCTAGAAGACTGCTTTGTTAGGTTAGGCAGGATGCTTAATTTGTGGTCTGTTACCTAACCCTAAAACTGCGTGTATAAATGTGCCTGTACTAATTCGAATTAATTTGTAGTTACCGACATACGTAGCTATGATGACGACAATTTTATTGCTTGACGTGTGTTGCCAGTTACCAAACTGTTCAGTCCCTCCCACGAGTGGGGGCGTCCCCGCCGCGGAGGGGGGAGTAAGGTAGGCTTGGTTTGCCCTGCACGCCAAAGCTACTTTACTGCTAACGCCCACTCACACTTTCGACTAAACCATTCATACTCACTCTTTCTTCCAAAATCTTCACTCTATTATTATCTTGCTCATAGCTCAGGATCTGATCAAAGCCACTGGGGACTTACCTTCCGGGGTATGTGGTGTGCAGTCACCTTCTGCATAAACTGTCCCAGCAACCTCGCAAGGGTCGCTCAAGCCCCTTTCAACATTCGCATTATTGATGTATGGTTTAGAGTGCTGAAGATCTTGAAGCCACACTTGCTGTATCACTTCCTGAGTGTGTGAGCCCATTACCCCCACCCACCTAATTTTCTCTTACAGCTCCGATGCTACTTTTGTGCATACTCTCAGCTAGAAGTGTTACATCCTTTGATGCTGGGCTGCCAAGCTGCGCTATCGCCTCAGCGATTAGATCCCTGATGTGGCTTTTCTCTCTGCCATTCGCCGGCCTGCTCACCACAACCACAGCTTCGCTCGCTCTCTATAACGCTTTTCAGCCCCGATTCTCACTATCCGCTGCTCCAATTGTTGTCTGGTTCCAGTAATGAAGTTGGTTTCACCACCGATGCTACCCCGCTTGCTCCAGTTGGTTGGGACGTCAGGGACTACCAGATGGACAAGCTCTCGTTCCAAGCCACTTTACAGCTCCTTCCTATTCCTACCCCACCCTCTACTAACTTCTTTCCCTTATCAAGATGTGAGAAACATCTTTTCGTAGGTAACGTCCCACTCTGCCATACAAAAAGGTGCGTCTGTTGGCCTGATATCACAGCTAATCGCTGATGGCCAGGGCGAGAAATAAAAAAAAAAAAAAAAAAAAAAAAAACTGTTCAGTCTCTCGATTTATACATACGACGACCAACAAAAACGTGCACTTATTTATAGCACGCAAAAAAACAACTGGGACTCAAGAAAACAATTCCTAACAAAAAGATATCACATCCACTGTTTCAGTAACAGCACATGACCATACTGTACATGCAACAAGTCATCCGCCGAAGGGGGAGGGTGGTTGGGGGTCTAACGCCGTCCGGGGGTCTGAGCCCAAATGCTAGGGGGTTGGGCATTAAAAACCTTCAAAAATCGCAAAACCGCAATTTTCCGGCGATAAACATAAAAAATAGCTAATTATGACTCAAATACAGCTAAAAAGCGCTGTTTTACAGCCGATTTTAGCTATTTTAGTGTCTGAAATTCTATAAAATCGCCAAAATTTGCTCAAAAAATTACTTGTTAGAAAAATCTAAAGGTGGGTTCACATAGTCGGTCGGCGTCGGCAACGCCATCGGCAAAATATCGGGGCCGAGCGTCGGTATAGCGGTGGAGAAAAACTGGGTTAAAACGCAATTCACATAGTCTCTTGTCGGCATCTGGAACCGGCCGGCCTACCTGATAATTACGGTATTTTGACGCCCCAAAAGTCTAGTGAGCACAGGCATTTGAGTCATTTGCGCTGTACCGGTGACAGAATGGGCCGTTCTATGAGCTCTAACGCAGGCGTAAAGCTGAGGCAGTGTTGTGTATTTATCTACGGAGACATCTTTGCAAAATTTTTCTGAATGGAAAAGCCCAAGTTTGATTTCGGTGCTTTTGGCTCAGAGGGTGACAACTCGATTTTCGCCTCTCGATTTCACAGAGAGCGCCAGGGTTGCCAGGTTTTCGGAACCCAATCCCCCTACTTTTCAGCAAAAAACCCCTACTTCCCCCTACCATTTTCAGCTGTTCAAGTGTTCTGGCCGGCCAGTGCCGCTGTGTGATTAGCGCCTGTCCATCCCCGACCGACCGCGCCTATGTGAACCGGCCGCATGCTCAGCGCACTGTTTAATTGGTCAGGAACGCTTGGCGGCCATAAAAGGTTGTAAATCGCGTCGTGGCGATTTGGGATTTGGCCAAATCATCGGCAAGTCTTTAGCCGTCTGGAACGGCTCCAGACGCACTACAGACTATGTGAACTGCTGCATGCTTATGTGTCTACTCAAATTGGGGTCGATTTCCCGAGTTGCCGATCTGCCGACGCCGACCGACTATGTGAACCCACCTTAAGGGGGAATCGGAAAATGCAATGTATGTACCGTACATTTCTTACTATATCGGCAAGCTGTAACGACTAACGACGTCATCGTGAGATTAAAATTTGTGATTAATGATAAGTAATGAACCATTGCCCACTAAGTAAAGACATTTTAAAATCAATTTTACATCTTGTTTCAAGCTGGAACCACTGCCACCACATTTTTCTTGCGCCAAAATGCCTTGAATGCCGATCGATATTCAGTACTCATTCTAAAACACTTCTAAATGCAGCAATGTTGCATTTCTAAGTAAAACTCACGAAATATAGATAAAAAAGTTGACTCCACTGTTGAACAGGATTATAGGTCGGACATACGGGCCCAGGGTTGCCCGTTGCTCCGGCGGCAAATGGGACATGAGTCCCAAAATGCCCCAGGCTATAGCCCCGGTCACAAGGTACAGAATACCCACCACTGCCAACATTTTGCCTATTTTTATCTGAAAATATGCATACATAAGTAGAATGTTAGCCAAAAGAGCGCCTGGCCTGTTTCAAGTTTTCTGAATAACTTCAAATGGCCACCATTATGTCTATTTTTAACCGGATGAAAACTTTTTTGGCACAACTACTATAATTTGTTTGCTTGTATGTGAATACACATTGAAAAAAAACAATATTGTTATTCTGAAAACTCGAAAAAAAGGACAGACGATGTTTTTTTGGCCAACACTGCATTTGCAAACGTACCACCAAGGCTGGAGAAATTTCCGAAACATATTATTATTATTATTATTATTTAATGAAGACATCCTTACCTCATAATCGTGCTTAACTTGTGCCAAGCTGTGCTGTCCCGACTTTTTGGCCTTTTGCACTTGGACATGAATATAAGCGAGCAAAATGGCGTAGAGTAGCGTAACGGCGACAGCTTGTGCTTGTTTGTGGTATGACTGGAACTTGTAGAAAGCTAGAAAAGACTAGATTGTTTGCGAACTTTCCACTTTCTTTTATTCTTGCCAGTAAAAATGTGCTTGTGAGTGCAAAGGGATGAAAAAGTAGCCCGATCGTCGAACTTACTGTCGGTGACACACGACACCAGCATACAGTTGGTGACCAATTTAGTGACAGAGATTCCCAGAAACATGCAGCCAGCGTCTACCCAGGCGTACACCCAACCAATCACTGCCAACGCAATGGCTTGTTGTCTTGGCTTGTAATTGTAGAGAACTGGACGGCATACAGCTATTATATAGCCTGTCCACTGCTACGCTTAGTGCTAAGGTAAGTGAGGCATTCTGCCTGAAAGAAATCAAAAATGCATTTTGGGAAAAAGTGGCATTAGCTCTGAGCAAAAGTTGTTGTGAAGTTGGTCGAACTTAGTGAATGGTGTTTGTTTTGTATATGTTAGAAAGAATACATCAGCCATTGCGAACGGCGCTTGCATGCCAAAAATCGGCTCAGCCGCAAGCGAGCTATGCTGCTTCAATCAAAGTTGGTTGGGTGCGCCATTTTTCGACTCGTTTTTCTGCTCTGGTTAGGTGATATCCATGCTGTACAAACTCATTAGAGGCCGTCCATAAACTACGACGTTCAGAATTAAAATTTTTGACCCCCACCCCCTCCCGACGTTCTCAGCACAACGATTGTCGGCACATGGGCTGTAGCTGAGGTACATAAACGGCGTTAAGCGCCTGACTGTAAAACTATACTATTTTGCCAATTTCTTGCGCTCTATTAAAAAATGACTTACCCCAAATACGGAAAGAACATCTCCAGCGCGCAGTAGATTTGCGGTTTGACTTCGTGTACATGCGCAGCCAATCGGAGCGCTCGTTTGACGACCACTATGACGTAGGACACGCCCACTATTCCATCGGCCACAGCCAAGTTGGCAATCAGCCAGAAGCATCGAGTGTGTAGGTTGGAACTGCGCGAAATGAGGATGATGTGGAAGGTGTTGGTGACTAAAGCCAACAGTGCAGTCGCCATCAACGCATAGGAGGCGCTGATGGTTCGCTGAAGATTGGTAAACGATTGGACTACCAATTGGTTATATGCAGAGAGATTTGAGGACATGTCGACGTGCCAGAACCTGTGTACCTGTGTACAGACTGGTACATGCACTAATGACGCCAGGCGCAAAGGTACAAGGATGCTAATTAGGCAAGATTTGGGTTTTCAAATTAGCTCTCAGTTAATTGATACTTGTTCTGAGATGATTCAGATTTAAATATAGACGATGGTTATGCCATCGTCTTACTATCTTGGAGAAAATGCATGAAATGGTCTAAATAGATAGAGTACGCATCTTATTGCAATCTGCAAAGGTTCCATTTCCCGAAGGGTCTAATTTTATGACTGCGCCCTTATAGCAATTTAAGATTTCAGTCAAGTGAAGCAGTAATCCTCTCGTCAGTCTTGTTCAATGGCAGTTGGCCATAATAGTACAGATGTAGTGAGTTCGGAAACAGAATGGAAGTTGTTTCGTCACGGCATTTACGCAATCCAAGGAGCAGCTATGCTCATTTGTAATGGATTGATAGTGGCTACTGTAGTCAGGTTCGAAGCTTTGAGGAATGCCAAACAATTTATTCCACTAGCCGCATTGCAGGGATGTGAGGTGGGAAAAAAACACCGGAAAAAAACTGTTTTTTTCCGGAAAAAAACCGGTTTTTTTCCTAAGGGTCGGAAAAAAACATAAATCGCGGAAAAAAACTCAAGCTAAAAATAGCTAATTTACGTCATTTTTCGTTTAAAAAACGGACTTTTGCTATGTATAATAGGCCATACTGACTCAAAACTGTTAGAAAAACAATAAAAAAGACCAAATTTGGCATGAAAAAACAAAAATGCAAACTGCTGTAAGAAAATTTGCATATAGCGTTGCTTATGGAACCTGTCAGGCACTGTTTCATGCCTGTTTCGTGATTTATATCAATGTAACACGTGTATTTCTGGTCTAACAAGACTGAGGAAGGCGCTAGAAAGCGTTAGGAATCATAAAACCAGCCTAGGATACTCAGAACTTGGGCTGGAGTTTTTTTCCGCGATTTAGGAAAAAAACCGGAAAAAAACCGGAAAAAAACTGGAAAAAAACAGGCCGAGGTTTTTTTCGGAAAAATATACAACCCTGCCGCATTGGCTCTTGCTGACGGTCTCAGTGGTCTGGGAACTATTATTGCTGGTAGGTTAAAAACAAAAACACTCTGCGCAATGTTTTGAATATGTGTTAGAGCAGATGGACCTAATTTGGCTCGGAAAACCGACATTTTCCCTTCTCAATCTGAGACTCTCTACTACATTGACGTATTATAAATGCCCGTTTCACAGAAAAGTGTCTAAATTCAAGCGCTATCTAAAGCATCAAACCATTTTCTACAGATCTTCATGATGCGCGAGTACTGTTGTTTGTGTATACACATACACATTTACCATACACAAAAATACACATTGTTTTTTCAATGTGTATACACATACACATACACATACACATTGAAAATTCCGATACACATTACCATACACAAACAGTACTCAAAATGTGTATTTTTGTGTATGTGTATTTGATCAGCAAAAGTCGATAAAATTTCGAACAGAAACGTAAAATTTCTATGTTTTTGTTGCAGTAGTAAACAGTAGATATCCTCATTAAGCCTTCAAATGGCCTAGTAACTCGATTTCAAAGCTATCCAAGGTTTCAAGCAGCAGACATTGAGAGATTTGATTTTCCTAGCATTTCTGACTGAAAATCTACGAAAAAATTTGCATTTTCAGTACAATACACATACACAAATATACACAAAGATACACATTGTTTTGTTGAATGTGTATACACAAATTACCATACACATTTGAAGGTAAATGTGTATACACATACACATACACATACACAAACGGAAAATCCAATACCAAACAACAGTATGCGTGAGCCATGTGCCTGTCTTTCGCCTACGGTAACGTCTTTTAAAAGCAAAAATAAAACAAATTTCAAGCAAACTGGAAAAACAATTGAAAAAATCACAATTGAAATTTTCCCATGTTCAATCATTTTATTTGAAATATAATTGTTGTTGAGAATAATGGAAAACAATTTCAATTAATTTAATTTAATTGAAATTAAAATCTAAGTCTACATAAGCTTATAACAAGGCTCATGCCAGACAAATGCAGTATTATAAACACATACACACGTCCTATAATTGCGCATTTTCCAGCTTTCTACCGCATTCCGATTTGGCTGAGAGGGCAGGAAAACAAATTGGTGTCCCACCGTTACTGTCTTCTAATGCCGATGAGTCTAATCTGGGCAGTGGCACTACCTGCGCAAAATATCATGCTTGTGGTGGTCTCGCTAGATCGGCTTTTAGCCGTGGCCAAACCTTTTCACTATTTAAAACTGCGAACCAGCTATGCTTTTTCATTGTGTGCTCCGGCATATGGAATCTCACTTGCCACAGCAGTAGCCATTTACGTGTACAACTGGACAAGCTCTGCAACTGTAAATGTTGTTTGTTGGTCTAATTTGGCCTATGGTACTATAGGTACGAATGTATTGGAAGGGGGTATTGTGGTTTTTAGTTTCGTTAGTATAGGTCTGTATGTGATGGTACCAATCATTTACAAAAGAAACAAGGTACATACTACGCCGAATACTAAAAACCGAGTCAATTCTCAACTGGCTTTTGAGAGAAAACTGACAGAAACAGTGGCGGCCAGTTGTTTTTTTACGTTTATTTTTGTCTGCCTTACTTCTGTTGTCAATGTGGTTTTGATGGCGATTTATCCGGAATTGTACGAGAGTTTTACCGTTTGGGCATGGATCATCAAAAATTTCAACTCTATCCTGAATTTGTGCATTTATTGCAAGAAACAGAAACAAATTCGGCTTGGATTGAAGACCTTACTTTGGTGTAAAAACTTACCAGCGAATTTGAATGACTGGAAGTAGATTGCAATATTATCAGCATTGGTTTGGGTTATTAAAAACGATTCATCTTCGTATGTTGGATAGTTTCTGTTGTTTTGAAAATATGTGCACAGACTCAATTTAATAAAATATTATGATATCAGCATCACACCACATCTACTAACTAATACACGATAAACGAGTCTGATTAGAGAAATATCACACTCAACAAGACTGAGAAATTTTAAAATACCCATGAAAATTATTAATCACTAAATCTCCATTATTACCTCACTTTAGGTCGGCCCCCAACTACTTGTCTACACTTGAGCGTGTCCCAAAATCGCCGTCTGACTTTGGCACTGGTGGCCAAAACCAGCCAAACATTAATCCAAGCGAAAATGTCAAACAATACATGCCGCAGTTTAATTAAAGATAGTAAATATTCCAGGTCATTTCGTTTTAAAAGCGCAATGAAGCCAGTGATGGCTAGCAATTCCATTAGTAGATAAAGGGCGAATCCTACTAGAGCGAATTTGATATCTCGCCGTGTATTTCTTTTGCTTGATTTTGACGTTGCTACCTTGCCTGGCTCAATTCTCTTCAGTTTGCGTATTTTGAAGAAAGAAATTACGTATAATGCGCCAGACAGAAATGATATGAGAAGATACACAAAGTTGCCGTAGAGAACATAGATAGCCTGAAAAATAATTTTGTATACATAGGTAAACCTTGCAAAATAAAATGCAAACAAACCAGATAAGTGTTGTTAACCAATGTAGTTCCTCCGATTTTTCCTGTCCTATTATCTATTAAATAGTCGTGTTCCATCCATATCTGAGGTATGTTTACAGAAAAAGCGTACACAATTAACAAAATCAAAAATGTTGCGGTTTTTGGTTTGTCCCACACCTAAAACTTTTACCTTTCTAGAAGCACAAACTAATTAGTATCAATGCTTACCCGGTCATAAGAAAAAGGAGTAACTATAGCTGAGTATCGATTGGCAGCTAGAGCAGTGACACAGAAGAACTGAACTTGCTGTACGACAAACAAACTCATAAACGCCAATTTTGCCAACTGTTTCGGCCAGAGTTTGACCACCAAATCGGCGCCGAATAGCTCCATTTCCGGTAGCCGAATAAGCAGCCATGTTCGGAGTAGGGAGTAGATATCGCAGACGCCTAGAATAACTTGTGTGGTTCATCTAATGGGGTGTTTTGTGAAGAAAAAGGTACCGAGTAGAAAGAAGATACCAAAATAGGCGCTGTTAAAGGGCGGCCTCTTTCTAAACTTCACGATTGTAGCCAAGAAAATGCAGTAGACCGGAGTTGAGAAGAGAAAACAGACAAGCAAAATTATTTGAATGCACGTCCACAACTCCATTCCAGCTTCAAGACTTTCTTTGATAAGTTCGTGTAAACTGTTGCGTGTTTAGCCTAGCGTGATTTTATAAGTTAAACCATTCCCTTACTTTCTGTGAGCCAATCACATAACAAATCGATCATGCAGTTCTAAACAGCAACACTCTAGTCTCCCCCACTTGCAATCGAATCAGATTGTCTCCGATTTTTGCCACACAGAATCCCCACCTCCCTACCGCACCTCCCTTAACCACACACTGCCAGGTACCATTATACTTTTGCTCAAAGTGTCGCTTTATCTTAGTTGCCGCCGCACTGGCATTCGATGCTTCATTGACAGCATTCAGAGCGACCGTTTGAGCTTCAGCTTGAAGGTTGGGGCTCATTTGACCTTGCACGATCAACGCTTCTTTAAGCTGACAAGCAGCTCCCTGACAGGCAGCATTACCACACTTCCAACAGGCTTTGTCTTGAAGAGCTTTGAAGAGACAGATGTGAAGATGGCAGACTTTGGTGTAAATCAGACATTTGGGCTGGTTGTGGAAGTTGAAACCAAGCTTCGGCTCTTTGGCTGATTGGCTGATCACAAAACAGTGCCAATAGGGACCGTGTGCTGCGTCGAAATGGCCCTTGATGGCTTGGGCAATTTGCGTCTCGTTTTCACTGATCTTCACCGATTCTGTGAACACTTTGACCGCTTCTGATTCTAGCTGCAGTTCCATGCTACTGCGCACGATTTGCATGCCCGATCCCGAATCCATAGAATTTATCTGCGAAACTATCTGACTTGCTGACTGGCTTGTGCACTGAAACTTGTGAGAATTGAATTGCCATTCTACCGTAGTCAGTTATGAGTAAAACTTACAAAAACAGCCGCAGAATTTGCAGTAGATGAGTCTTCAGTGTTTGAAATCTCCTGTAACAAAAGTTCCTCCGGTCTGTTTTGTTGTAGACATTTCATCTCTGTCTGAACCAGTCCCAAGAAAGCTTTCTCTGCTTGAGCTATTTTACTGCAGGCCGTCGATACATTCTTCGCTGTTTTCTTCACCTTTTCTTCAAGTCCTCCTGCTGGTATTGGACAGTTATTGGACAATAATTCGGTGCTCTTTTTGTCGAACCCTTCCAAAAGATCCATAAGGCTAGTCCAACTTGCACCGAACTGCCTATTGATAGTGCGCAAGTTTTGCAAATTTTCGGTCAAGACGCTTTTGAAATTCTGTAAGCTCTGTAGGACTTTCTTCTTATTTTCAGACGACTTTGAGATCATCTCTTGTAAGGAAAAATTGGTCGGAAACCCTTGCACTGGTACCTCAGCTTCCAATTTACACTGCGGACAATTGACAAAGTTGCCGAATGTGCCTGAAATTCTACCTATTTAACCCTTTTCAAACTTCATTTTCAACCTCCAGTACGTACTCATGAATTAGGAAGTGACCTACCATCTAGATTTTGTTTTCTATGGACAATCTGAGTGGCACATCGTCTGCAAAGCGAGTGACCGCAGGGCAACGATTTGGGGCGACCGTAGGCTTCAAAACAGAGCGGACAGCGAAGAAAGGCGCTTTTCTTGGATGACATTTTGTGTAAGAATGGCTGTTTAGGACGCAAAACGGCTTGCGTCAATAGGCTAACTGATAAAATTTTCCTTAGACTTGTAGTTTTGTTGTTGTATCAGACAAGCACAGAAAGCGCTTTTAGTCAACGCACACATCACACGTGAGTTAGAGAACGACAAGTCAAAGTTTGAAGAAACCGCCGTCGCACCATTTTGCTAGTAGCCAGAATGAGCCAAACATTTCCCCAAGCGAACACATCAAACACAAATTGCCGGAAAATAGCAACGTAAGAAAAACATCGTGTATGTGTGCCGCAGAACAACAGAATGACTAGAGTGGCAGTCAGTGACCCCATTAGTAGATACAGGATGAAGCCGACAACCACATCCGCCCCGGCATCCGTGAGAGCGGTTGTTTGTGGGTTCGAAACCGGTCGAAGCGACTGGAAGTAGTCGACGTAAAGCCCAACCCAGACCGCCGAAAGCCGGTGATGGCCAGTAGGTAAATGGGAACCGAACCGGCGCTGCCGTTGCACCCAATGGCAGCAAAGGGGAGGGTTGTTTGTAGACAGGGCTACCCCATTGAAAGGCTCTGAAAAGAGCGAGGGGTGTCCTGAGCTGTCCGAAAGGACAGTGGAACTCATAAAACAAACAAACAAACCACAAATCTCAGCTCTCGCCGTGTCTTTCTGGTTGCATTTGAGCTAATTGCTTGCACAGGGTCCACTTTCTGCTGCTTTCGTACTTTCCAGAAACAGATTATGTAAATGACGCCTGTGTAGGTGCTCACAATGCACAGGAACAGAATGGCAGAACAATAGTAGATTATCTGCAAATATTTTTCTGGATTTCTGCCGCCACCGCTCTAAAAAGCTTGAGCGCATAAAGCTCAAAACCGTTTTGAAATCGCCCTTTGGTGAAATCAACCATTGTCATTGTGCTGACATACACACAGGGTACGTAAAATTAGAATCCGGAGACATTACTGTAACAATCACAAATCTCAACCGATTTGAATGAATCTTAAAGACAAATAAATTATTGCAAGGTTGCTATCTTTATTAACATGCATTTCGCGAGAAAGTCACCTTAGGGACGGCAAGTAGTACCATCTCACCGATCCGGCTAAAATTTTATGAGCATATACTAGACCATGAACGATGACCTTCGGCGCCTATTAGAAGAAAAATACCCCCCTAGAACCGGAGCTTACACCCCCTCAAAGTTGGCTCGCCAGCCGTTTTTTGGCCAATTTTTGGACCTCTAACGACCCAAATTCAAACGTGTGCCGTTTGCGCATTTCTAAACCGACAGCTTTCGCATGCCCACCAATCGATAGCTAGTTCAAAATATTTTAAATCCCCCACTCAACTTTTTCCGCATCATACCTGCTTAGCGAGTTATTTTCCGAAATGTACCAAAAATGACAAAAATGCACCCTCCATTTTTTGCGAATATTCGCCCATAACTCCAGCCACAGAAGCGTGGGCCACCTGGAACTTTCTCCAAAGTTAGCTCATAACTGGCCAAACATAATCCACACAAATTGGTCAAAATCCAAGGGGTGATGCGGGGGTGGGGTTGGCCCCCCAAAGGTTTCCGGAGAAAATTTTTTTTGCTCAAAATTAATTTTAAAGTAGTCTATCTGATGCAGTTTAATGAGCTGATTACGAATATGAGCTCCGTTTGGCTAGACTCGGCCTGGATCGGGAGATATTCAAGTCCAAATTTCCGAAAATCAATGCCCCCTGGAGAGCATATTTTTTGATGGCTAGCCTAAACCAAGCCACGGGGTTGTTTGCTAGGCCTATTTTAGCCTGCTGAGTTTAAAACTAACTTCATTTTTGCCCTAGGACCTCCCGTTCGTGAGTTATGGCCAGTTGAAAATCACTACTACAAAAAAGTGCAATTTTGGTGGTGCTCAAAAAATCATTTTTTTTATCCAGGCCCAAAATTTTATTTCTGACCAGCTCACCGGATGTACTTTTTCCCACTGATTCCAAAAATGACTTCAATTTTGCTCTAAGAGGTCTGCTTCCCGAGATATGGCCGTTCAAATTTTCGCGGCAAATCTGCACTTACAGCTCTCACTCTGTTTTGACCTTCAAAACGGACTGCGTCGATTAGAGCCGCTATTATTGCTTTGGCTCTGTTCTACTAGATATAAATTTCTTCGCTACATCCGAAAATGACCCACTTTTTACTGTACGACATCTCCTTCAAGAGATACGACCATTCAAACTTTTGCGGCAAATTCATACCTAAATCGGGTATGACCTGCTAGCGGGCTGTGTCCATTAGTACCGCCTGTGGTCTTTGTAAGGCTGTCTTTGGCCTTTGGCGCTGGTGGCCAACACCAGCCAAACATTAATCCAAGCGAAAATGTCAAACAATAAATTCCGCAGTTTAATTAAAGATAGTAAATATTCCAGGTCATTTCGTTTTAAAAGCGCGATTAAGCCAGTGATCGCTAGCAATTCCATTAGTAGATAAAGGGCAAATCAAACTAGAGCGAATTTGATATCTCGCCGTGTATTTCTTTTGCTTGATTTTGACGTCGCTACCTTGCCTGGCTCAATTCTCTTCAGTTTGCGTATTTTGAAGAAAGAAATTACGTATAATGCGCCGGAGAGGAATGATATTAGAAGATAGACAAAGTTGCCGTAGAGAACATAGATAGCCTAAAAAATAATTTTGTATACATACGTAGGTAAACCTTGCAAAATAAAATGCAAGCAAACCAGATAAGTGTTATTAACCAATGTAGTTCCTCCGATTTTTCCTGTCCTATTATCTATTAAATAGTCGTGTTCCATCCATATCTGAGGTATGTTTACAGAAAAAGCGTACAAAATTAGCAAAAGCAAAAGTGTTGCGGTTTTTGGCTTGTCCCACACCTAAAACATTTACGTTTAGAAGCACAAACTAATTAGTATCAATGCTTACCCGGTCATAAGAAAAAGGGGTAACTATAGCTGAGTATCGATTGGCAGCTAGAGCAGTGACACAGAAGAACTGAACTTGCTGTACAACAAACAAACTCATAAACGCCAATTTTGCCAACTGTTTCGGCCAGAGTTTGACCACCAAATCGGCGCCGAATAGCTCCATTTCCGGTAGCCGAATAAGCAGCCATGTTCGGAGTAGGGAGTAGATATCGCACACGCCTAGAACAACTTTTGTGGTTCATCTAATGGGGTGTTTTGTGAATAAAAGGGTACCGAGTAGAAAGAAGATGCCAAAATAGGCGCTGTTAAAGGGCGGTCTTTTTCTGAATTTTACGATTGTAGCCAGGAAAATGCAGTAGACTGGAGTTGAGAACAGAAAACAGACAAGCAAAATTATTTGAATGCACGTCCACAACTCCATGCCAGCTTCAAGACTTTCTTTGATAAGTGCGTGTAAACTGTTGCGTGTTTAGCCTAGCGTGATTTTATAAGTTAAACCATTCCCTTACTTTCTGTGAGCCAATCACATAACAAATCGATCATGCAGTTCTAAACAGCAACACTCTAGTTTCCCCCACTTGCAATCGAATCAGATTGTCTCCGATTTTCGCCACACAGAATCCCCATCTCCCCACCGCACCTCCCTTAACCACACACTGCCAAGTGCCATTATACTTCTGTTCAAAATGTCGCTTTATCTTAGTTGCTGCCGCACTGGCATCCGATGCTTCATTGACAGCATTCAGAGCGACCGTTTGAGCTTCAGCTTGAAGGTTGGGGCTCATCTGACCTTGCACAATCAACGCTTCTTTAAGCTGACAAGCAGCTCCCTGACAGGCAGTACTACCACACTTCCAACAGGCTTTGTCTTGAAGAGCTTTGAAGAGACAGATGTGAAGATGGCAGACTTTGGTGTAAATCAGACATTTGGGCTGGTTGTGGAAGTTGAAGCCAAGCTTCGGCTCACTGGCTGATTGGCTGATCACAAAACAGTGCCAATAGGGACCGTGTGCTGCGTCGAAGTGGTCCTTTATGGCTTGGGCAATTTGTGTCTCGTTTTCACTGATCTTTACCGATTCTGTGAACACTTTGACCGCTTCTGATTCTAGCTCCGGCTCCATGGTACTGCGCACGATTTGCATGCTCGAATCAGTTGAGTTTATCTGCGAAACTATCTGACTGGCTGATTGGCTAGTGCACTGAAATTTGTCTGAATTGCCATTCTACTGTAGTCAGTTATGAGTAAAACTTACAAAAACGGCCGCAGAATGTGCAGCAGATGAGTCTTCAGTGTTTGAAATCTCCTGCAACAAAAGTTCCTTCGGGGTGTTTTGTTGTAGACTTTTCATCTCCGTCTGAACCAGTCCCAAGAAAGCTTTCTCTGCTTTAGCAATTCTACTGCAGGCGGTCGATACATTCTTCGCTGTTTTCTTCACCTTTTCTTCAAATCCTCCTGCTGGCATTAGACAGTTATTCGACAATAATTCGGTGCTCTTTTTTTCGAACCCTTCTAAAAGATCCATAAGGCTAGACCAACCTGCACCGAACTGCGCATTGATAGTGCGCAGGTTGTGCAAATTTTCGGTCAAGACACTTTTGAAATTCTGTAAGCTCTGCTGGGCTTTCTTCTCATTTTCAGACGACTTAGAAATCATCTCTTGCAAGGAAAAATTGGTCGGAAACCCTTGCACTGGCACCTCTGCTTCCAAATTACACTGCGGACATTTGACAAAGTTGCCGAATGTGCCTGAAACTCTACTGTTTCACTTTTTTAAACGTCATTTCAACCACCTTTGTACGTACTCATGAAGTAACCTACCATCTAGATTTTGCTTTCTATGGACAATCTGAGTGGCACATCGTATGCAAAGCGAGTGACCGCAGGGCAACGATTTTGGGTGATCGTAGGCTTCAAAACAGCGCGGACAGCGAAGAAAGGCGCTTTCCTTGGATGACATTTTGTGTAAGAATGGCTGTTTAGGCCGCAAAACGGCTTGCGTCAATAGGCTAACTGATAAAATTTTCCTTAGACTTGTAGTTTTGTTGTTGTATCAGACAAGCACAGAAAGCGCTTTTAGTCAACGCACACATTACAAGAGATCACAGGTGAGTCAGAGAACGACAAGTCAAAGTTTGAAGAAACCGCCGTCGCACCATTTTGCTAGTAGCCAGAATGAGCCAAACATTTCCCCAAGCGAACACATCAAACACAAATTGCCGGAAAATAGCAATGTAAGAAAAACATCGTGTATGTGTGCCGCAGAAAAACAGAATGACTAGAGTGGCAGTCAGTGACCCCATTAGTAGATACAGGACGAAGCCGACAACCACAAATCTCAGCTCTCGCCGTGTCTTTCTGGTCGCATTTGAGCTAATTGCTTGCACAGGGTCCACTTTCTGCTGCTTTCGTACTTTCCAGAAACAGATTATGTAAATGACGCCTGTGTAGGTGCTCACAATGCACAGGAACAGAATGGCAGAACAATAATAGATTATCTGCAAATATTTTTCTGGATTTCTGCCGCCACCGCTCTAAAAAGCTTGAGCGCATAAAGCTCAAAACCGTTTTGAAATCGCCCTTTTGGTGAAATCAACCGTTGTCTTACACAGGGTACGTAAAAGAACAACCCGGAGACATTTACATTAATAATCACAAATGTTAACCGATTTAAATGAATCTTAAAGACAAATAAATTCTTGAAAGGTTGCTAAAATCTTTATTAAGATACTCTGCTTGGTTCCTGAGATATTTGCCCACAAACCAAACGAATAATTTTGACCATGAACAAGAGCGATTTTTATTAACTTCTCGGTAATACAGATTCCTACTGTTGAAGGCTTTGGAAGTTTTACTGGTGAAGTAATCGAGTTTGTGTTTCACGAGTTAAGCCTCGTTTACAGTGGGCAGGTAATGAATAAGTAAGTACAGCCACGGCCGAACCAGGGTGGGAAAATTTTGAAGAATTAGCTTTCAAGCATGCTTTTTTGATGAAGATATTGGTCTTACACTGCCATTAAATGCCGTTTGTTTGTGTCTGAGCCCCAAGATCCGATCCGATCCGATGTGAGGAGGGGGCCTTACGGCCCTATGCTCAGACCTCTGCGGTCCATTGCGCGACCCCCGTAGTTCGTCATCTCTGACGTTTGCCCTTCTTTCACTGCCAAGCCACTCTGGCCATGCTGTTGGGCGCGCCACGTACTAAGAGAGTGCCTGGCGTGGTGACGCACTGAACCGGTATTGGCCTTATTGCGGGCTCCTGACGTCATTGATCTTCCCTCCAACGCGGCATGCTATAGAAGCGGCCTCGGTGCAATGTCAGATCCAGTTGGTTCCCATTTTACCTACTCGCTGTAACCAGCTTTCGGTGGCCTGGGTGGAGCGTTGTGCCGACGACCAACTCTTTGCAGCAAGAAACTTGCCGCGCCGAGAGGTTGAACCACTACAACCGCTAGGGAAGCAGGGGCCGCCGTGACTCAGAGGCAGCGAGCTACCCACTGAGCCAACGACTCGGCTAGCCCCAAGATATGGCTCTAGCTCGCCGCAAGAAGGTTGTTCAGTCACTCCCTCAAAACAGATTTCCCGGGAAAACAAATTGCTATTTGCGAGATATTTTTGGAACCAATCAAATACTATAAAACTTATCAACACACAAAACGATTGAGAACACAAAATTTTCGTGATCCAAATTTCTGTTCGCTGTTATTTTAATAACTATTTAGTTAAAACTATTTTCACATAAAGATGAGTGTAATTTCTGATTATTAGTTAGTATATAAAATGGTGGCGGCAGAAAAATGCACAGTGTTTGTAATGTACTACATAAAGTTCAACAACAAACCATATATGTTTCGTCGCTGAGAACACTGGCCTCCACTTTACCAGTAACGTTATCAAACCGATAGTGGTGTTGCATGAAAAACTGAGGCACAATCAAAAGGCTGGGTACTATCATGATCGTTAGTAGCAGTTTGGTCGTATTTCTTCGGTTCCATGTCTGAAAATCACTGACTTTTTGTACTTCCACGATTTTTAATTTTTCTAAAACTTTGCCTGTGAATAAGCGAAAGGAGTCACCACTGCTGAATACCGATTGACTGCTAAAGCCGATACACACAAACACTGTGTTGCCTGAAGAATATACAAGCTTATGTGAGCAAGTTTAGCTAATTGCTTCGGCCAGCGTTTAACCAACAAATCTGTGCCAAACCATTCCAAATGAGGAAAACGGATTAACACCCAAGTGCGAAACAGGCTGCAGATGTCAAAGATGCCTAAAGAGCAAAGAAATCTTTGAGAAAAATAGCACGTAAGCTTACCTAAGACGAAGCAGATGCCAAAGAAAGTGCTATTAAATGGTGGAGTTTTTCTAAATTTCACGATTGAGACTAAGAAAACACAGTAAACTGGCACTGATGTAAGGAAACAAAAGAGTAGAATGTATATGATTATGTCACCCATTCTGTAGGCAAGTGAATCGGTTGAGAAAACTGAATTGAATCTACTTTGATGAAAATCGTGCTAGGTTTGCATGACTCAGCTGGCAATCCAATTTGCTGTGCATACTTTGTATGGAATTACTGTAGGTATAACGCCTTTAATTTCGTAAATTGCAGACTCTTCAGTGACAAGCCACAGTATCACGAAACCTTTCTCTCACCTTCGAGCTGGTGCACAAAATTAGCCAGACATTACTCCAACCAAATACGTCTAACAAAACCTGTCTAGCTTTTACAGCAGTGGCCACTAACTTTGAGTTGTCTCGGCAGAAAAATACGATTGTAACAGTCAGGGACAGTGCTCCCATCAGTACGTACAAAACAAATCCAACTAGTGCGTAGTTTAGCTCTCTTCTCTTCACTTTCGTCGGGTTGGATTGGACCTCCGATTCGCAGCCGACCTTGTTCTGTTGTTGTCTGACTTTGATGAAACAAACTATGTAAATTAGGCCCGTGCATAGACTGAGAACACATGTAAACCCGATAGCGTACACGTTATATGCAGCCTGAAAACGTTTTTTTTTAATTTTCAAGCAAAAAGTAAAATCTGATAAAACAAACCCTAAATGTTTTGTCGACCAGAGTTGCAGCCTCAATTTTCCCTGTTTTGTTGTTTATTATAAGGTCATGTTCCATCCAAAACTGAGGCATAATTGTGACAAATGAGTACAACATAATAGCAAATAAGACTTTGATTGTGTTCCGTTGATTCCATACCTAAAATTATGTAATTTTTCCAACTATCACTCTGTAACTTATCAATTTCATTAAGATTTTCTCCCTTTACTCACCTCTTGCGTCTTGCTACCTCACTCAACCTCACACTCAGTCATTTCTAATTCTAAATGTTGGAAGTTTTTCTACATTTAGCTCTATCTTCAGATTCCTGGTGCATTTTCCAATCTCTTCCCTCTTCCCAATTCCCACATCTTCTTCATTTTTGCAATCTCTCCTCATATGTAGCTTCCCACCACTTTCTCGCTCTATTCATTTTCCGCTTCCCTTTTTTGTGCATTCCTCCAATCTCTTGTTCAGTCTTACACCTCTTGCTTCCTCTTTCCATCTCTCCCTTCCTCATCCCATCTCTCCCTTCCTCTTCCCACCTCTCCCTTCCGCTTCCCATCTCTCACTGGGAGTTGTTGAATTGAACTTCTGTTGGTGTTTTTCACAGAAAAAGCGTTTTGGTAAATTTTATCGTTCCCAAAAATTTTTTTGTGGTATTCACGATCCGGTCTGGTTCCGGTCCAGTCCGGTACCGGATCGACCCGGTCTGGTCCGGTTCCGGTCCAGTGGAAAATTTCGATCCAGTTGGGCCCTACTCTTCCCATCTCTCCCTCCCTCTTTCCATATCTTCCTCCCTCTTCCCATCTCTCAATCCCTCTTCCAATCTCACCCACTTTCCCACCTATTGTTCACTCTTCATATCACTGCTCTTTGTTCGATAAGATGCTGCGTACCTTCCAAATCTCACCTGCGAATAAGAAAAAGGAGTGACGATAGCAGAAAATCGATTAGCGGCTAGAGCAGTAACGCAGAGGAACTGTGCTGTCTGCACCATAAACAAACTGACTAATGCTAGTTTAGCTAGTTGATTCGGCCATTGTTTAGCCATCAAATCTGTACCAAACCATTGGAAATGAGGCAGTCTGATAAACAGCTAGCTTCGCAACAAGCAGCAAACATCACACACTCCTGAAATAGTCACGCACTTATCTCACGTTAAATCCTTTCAAGCCAATTACCTAGAGTAAAGTAAATGGAGAAAAAAGCTGCCGTTGAAGGGAGGAATATGTCTAAACTTGACAATGGAGACCAAGAAAATACAATAGATCGGTAGTGACAAAAGAAAAGAAAACAAGAGAATTAGCTGAACCGTGTACCAAACATCCATTCTGCTTGCCGAGTCAGTTTAAGTGCGCCTAGCAAATCCATTCGATTCGATCTTCTCAGAATTCGCATGATTGCATGCACATAATCATCGCTTGTTTATTGAAACGGAATGCCATCGAGGTTTAATTGAATATACAGACAATCAATGCAAACTTCCATAACGCAAAAATAACAATATCTGGAGCAAGGCGTTCGCGAAGCATTTTTTCCAACTCATCTGCATGTTTCCAAATCTCTCGAGTCTCTATCACAACACGCACCTAAACAAATTCTACGTACATTGTTTAGAGTTAAAGCTGATGTTAAAGGATAAAACCAAATAATTTTAAATTTTTTGTCGACTACCACATAGACATGGAAGACATACCAGTTCTTGGACCTAAAATTTTCATAGAAGATATCTTTGATACTAGCTCCACCTTTAGCTAACAAAGCCGTTAGTTCAGCTATTCCAATTCGGCCTGTCTGAGGTGCAACATTCCACTCTCACCATACGACCATCAACTGCTAGACCGCGCTCAATACACCGACCCAACACTGTTGTATCTATGTTTCCCTCCGGTTAGTGGCATCACAACACTAAACATACACTGTATCCAGTACATAATGTAATGAAACATAACACAACGCAACCCACCCACACAACACAACACAACACAACGTAACGTTACGTAACGTAACGCAACAACACAACGTAACGTAACGTAACACAACACAACACAACACAACACAACACAACATAACATAACATAACACAACATAACATAACATAACATAACATAACATAACATAACATAACATAACATAACATCACATAACATAACATACCATTAATACCACACAACGCAAAGTGAACCAAGTTAACTTCCCTACCGCTTTCCTTTTAACTCTGGTAACTTTCGGCTAACTAAGCTACCACCCCAACCGCTCGGGCACCTTCTACAACAGCTTTCTCTAGCCAAAATCGATAAAACAAATAAATAATCGATTAGAAATTGTTTGTCAACCTCAATCAGTCTCAAAACAGCCAATCCCAATACTGTTGTTCAGATACTGACACCATCTTGTCAACCAATCCTTTGGCTGTGTGAAGCGCGTTCACACCAACTCGCTGGCAAAGCCAAGTCCTGCAGGATTATGGTAGAACATTGTAGGTATACTGTAATAGAACAGCTAAACCATTACCATCTGCTAAAGTCCAGCCAGGTGGTGTGGTGACTAATTGACCTGTTTCAAAAGAATGGGCAAAAGCAGGACAAGTGTCTACTTCCACACCCTGCAAATTACAGTTGTGTACAGTAATCATACAGTATTAGACCCACAATGACTGTAATTGATGGCTGCAACGTTTTAAGTGCCAGCAGCTATCCCTGAGATCAAACCTCCCCCACCCACAGGCACCACCACTGTATCAATGTGTGTGCACTTGTTCCAGAATTTCTAGATGCAACTGTTCCCTGACCTGCTAGAATGTCTGGATGGTCATAACTGAAATGAAAACAATTATAGCAAATCATGCAAGTATTGTCGCTTAACCCTTTGAGACTATAGGTCAGCCCTCTGATCATCAGCCAAACCCATAGCTATGTCCTTTGACTGAAATTAGATACTTACAAAAATCTAATACTCCAATCCTTTTAGACTTCTTATCCACCATGTCCTTAAATGCTGTTGTAATCTAATGAATTTGTTTGTTACCGTTTGTTTGTTCGTTCATTCGTTTGTTCATTTGTTTGTTCGTTCGTTCGTTTGTTCTTTTGTTCGTTCGTTCGTTCGTTCGTTCGTTGGTTGGTTCGTTCGTTCGTTCGTTCGTTCGTTCGTTCGTTCGTTCGTTCGTTCGTTCGTTCGTTCGTTCGTTCGTTCGTTCGTGTTTGTTTGTTTGTTTGTTTGTTTGTTTGTTTGTTTGTTTGTTTGTTTGTTTGTTTGTTTGTTTGTTTGTTTGTTTGTTTGTTTGTTTGTTTGTTTGTTTGTAATTCATTGAATAATATGTGTGTAGTATGGTAAATATGTGTTTATACCTCCTATATCATTGCCTTTTACAATAATTGTAGCGCCAAACGATCTACAGCGAGGAAAACTTTTTCATCAGAGGCGCGTGAACTGGCATCACTACAGTTACAGGACTAAAAAAGACGGGTCAAGTACACAAAACAGTCCCTTATTTATAATAAAAAATTCATCATACCAAGCAATTCTC